>JAOPHQ010000914.1:0-50000 GCA_030340625.1 Merluccius polli
CGAGAGAGTGAGAGAGAGAGAGAGAGAGAGAGAGGTCATGCAAAGCAAAGAGCATAAACTGAACGGGGAAGAACGAGACGTGGAGGGATTAGGAGGGAGAAAGCAGAGAGAGAGCGCGTAGAGCAGGGAAGAGGGAATGTATGCAGGCTTTTATGACATCATTAAACGGATCGTTTGCTTCTGCCTTGGATGAGGTTTTTGAATATTGGCGTCGTTCGCGAGCGCTACTGCTAGTTTGACTCCAAATCTCCCTCCTCCTCCCCCCTCCATCGCCTCCCCCAACGTCTCCGCTCTCTAACACATTGTTATGCTCCAGAAATCACTATGTTATTATCTGGGACTATTCTAAGGCCCGGTTCTCGGTTTTGAGCGAGAGCGCTTGCAGGGAGGGACTGAGTGAGTGGGTGAGTGAGAGGGAGAAAGAGTGAGGGAGAGTGAGTGAGCGAGCAGCAGAAATAAAGTAGAGTGACTCTTGGAAAGGGAGAGAAAACTTGAAACGGCAGGAAGGGAATCTGTAAGTAAGAGAGCGGGAGAGGGAAAGACGAGGGAGATGAGACTTTGCGGCAGTAGCGGAAGTGCATCCCGGCTAACCCCAAGTTCCCAGTTATTGGTACATTAGCTAAAAATAACACGGTTTCTGTTAAACGTCAGAGAGGGTTCGGGGTTTGGGTTTCGTGTGTCCGTGCGTGTGTCCGTGTGCGTGTGCGTGCGCGTGCATGTATGTGAATGCCCAGCTGGAGAGGAAAACAACAGCCTGATTGAGGAATAAGGGAGGGAATCGTATCGAGACATGGGAGGAATTTGAGAGAGAGAGAGAGAGAGAGAGAGAGAGAGAGAGAGAGAGAGAGAGAGAGAGAGAGAGAGAGAGAGAGAGAGAGAGAGAGAGAGAGAGAGAGAGAGAGAGAGAGAGAGAGAGAGAGGAGGAGGAAGAAGAGGACGGTATTTCCGGAGGTCTGGGGTTAAATGTGGCCTCAACATCTGATGGCTATCTCTGGAGCCCAGTGCATTGTGGGATTTAGTCGCTGGACAGGAAGTGGATATGACCTCAGATTACGGACTACAGTCGTGGTCTCAAGTGACAAAAAAAATTATATGCCTTAGGGTCCCTGGTGAGATTTCATAATGATTTTGCCATAGCAGTGATGTCTCGTTGAGTGCACATTATACACTTTCATCACAACGGCGGGGTCATTTGTTTTGACCCCTGCCACTTCCATCCATGTTCAGCAAATATAAAGTAATTGCTTTGTGTACCTGCAGGGTACAACGTAACCAACTTACAGTGGAGGCTGTGCTTTCAGATAATTACATCTTCAGACTTTCTACTATAACAGCAAATGTGGAGACGCACACACGTTGGTCAAATCTTATAGCGATTCACCGTCTAAAGCTTGCTAACACACACACACACACACACACACACCCCCACACACACACACACACACACAGGATACACACGTGTGTGTGTGTGTGTGTGTGTCTCAAGAGATATCCTCAATAGATCAGCACCTCTAAGGTTTCCGCATATGTTCATCCACGTGTGTCAAAGTGCAGAATATGCACCTCATATTTCTAACTGCGTGTGTGTGTGTGTGTGCGTGTGCATGCGTGTGTGCATGCGTGCGTGTGCAGACCGTCAGTTCAGGCACCAATCTTCTCATTGCTTTAGCCTCACCTTACTAGGACAAAGGGTCTTTTCACAGCACATGTAACACACACACACACACACACACACACACACGTGAGTGAACCCATACAAATGGACACCATAAGGGCGTATTTGGAGAGCCAGTAGATCTGGTTACCTGTGTAATATCGCCGCTTCTTTCCTCCTCGCCCTGATTGTTGGGTCTCTGTTTTAGTTGTTCTCTGCTTCTGTAGATTAATGTGTATCTCATGTAACTCCCAAGTCCACCCCCCCCCCCCCCCCCCCTATCAAATAGGCTGAAAACCACAGAAGCTATAGGATGGTTTTCTCACTAGGACCAGTGCCCCCTTGTGGACCTTGTGTCTATCAGGCTCAAGATGAAATGGTAAAAGCTCAATTAAAGGTGAACTATTCACCGCTTTAGTAGTCGAGCAGTAGTCGATCGGGAGCCACGAGTCACGCATGTTTTCCATGTTGTGGACCTCCCATGTGGACCTCCCATGGCGCTTGTAAGTAAGTTAAGTAAGTAACATTTATTTATGTAACACCTATCTAGATGGAAGGTTAAAAGAACAAAACGAGCGGTCCTGAAAAGGCCGGGCTCGTCTCTCAGGAACCTGTCAGTCACTTTTGTTGCCGACCAAAGGCGCAATCACTGTCACAAGGGCGAGGTCCGCACACCTGCTGCGGACGCACACGTCGCAGGCATTCACGCATGCACATACTCGCGCATGGTAAGCTTGTAGGCGCACACACACCGTGCACCGTGTCCGTTTGTTTAGAAAAGGCCACAAACTGCATCAAGTAAAGATCAAGCAGAATAATGTTGAATTATTGTTATGATTAATACATCAATTATTGAAGGATAATACATTTCTCTACGTTGGGCCTATTGCCGTATGAAACATTTTCATACAATAATTATAAGGAATGCATATATTCTGACTATAATGCCATACGATGGCGATTCTTGATGCCAAATGTTTTCCGCTCTAAAACGCGCTAAATTGATGGGGTAGAAAAGGGGGTATCGGCAATACGGTGAGATTTATGAGTTCTAACACCAGTGGGGGGGAAAAAATCCTATCAGTATAGGAGAAGGCGGCAGACGCAGGAAAACACATTAATCTTCAGGGTGGGGAGGAAATGAGAGATTTACCCGTGGCTGAAGAACCCCCACACACACACACACACACACGTACGCACTCGCACACACTGCAGATGCCACACACACACACACACACTCATAAACCCATAAGGGCATGCTCCATGTGCTATTAAGATGAAGGGTCAGACACCTGATTTAAGACATCCTCTCTCCCTCACACACTCCCTCTCCCTCACCCTGCTTCTCCCTTCTTTCGTCAAATAACACATGTGTATGCGGGGCGCTGCGCAGGTGTGTTTATACAGCACATTTGAGTAGCTCTTATCAAAAGGATCTGGGTCATGCGGCCATTTTGTGAAGCTTGTCCTACAGAATAGACGTCTCCATCTTTAACTGCCTTGACCTGCCTCCCCCATGTCACGCGCACGCACACACACACAGTCTCTCACTCACTCACACGCACTGCAGGCGCACACACACTATTTATAACTGTGTAGCCTCTGTACAATCAGGAAGTGCTGAAAATGAATGCATACCGAATGTGATGGGAAAGAGATGTCTCGTATAAGATGAAAGGATGGATAGGCGTGGAGAGATGAGATGCTGGGTGTGTTTATTTGTGCTCTAGCTTCAATGCATTCATGGAAATGCTTAAAAGTCAGACCCGTTCGAAGGCAGATGTCAAGAGGGCATTGGCTTATTCATCGTCTTCACTCACAGCAGAGAAAATGTACCTGTTTGACTACAAGCCACTGTACTGGCATACCGAATGCAGAACTAGGATGAAAAATGGGTTAAAATGACTAGGTAGAGGGATGCAGTCTAAATTGGACCCACTATAGCTCAGATGCTGAATATCAAGTGAATGATGGCCGACCGGACCAACCCCACTCGGCAGTCAGCAGAAGAGTAGACACTGGCAAACATTTGAACAGTAAAAGATAACTAGTGTAACAATATCAACCAGTATCTGTTGCTAAAAGTGTGTATGTGACTTGTGTGTGTGTGTGTGTGTGGGGTTTAGTACCTTAAAAAACTTGTTTCTATGGCAGCAAGGATGAAAGGCAAATTTCCTGTTACGCCACTGACCTTTTAAGTGACCTATATTGACCTTCTCCATGGTCAGACTCTGATCTGAATGAGAGGGATGGGGCCAGCGGGGCTTTTCTGATTTCTGACACACATGGCATGATGTCTCCATGTGATTTTTGGTAGAAAAAACCCCCCAAAGTCAGTAAAATGGATAACTATAACAGAAACTATGTTTTTGTTTCTACAATGTGAGAGCACGTGTGTTTTGCTGCCAACGACTTACCCATATTATAAGGACCTGCCTCTATGTTAAATACAAAGAATGTTGAACATTGCAATTCAGGTGTATTTTATAAATAGGTTTAGATTGTTGTTTGGTTGAATCTCAATGTTTTAGTGATTCAGAAAGCCATGACGAAAGCTTTCTGTGTGGCAGTTAACCTAGTTGTAATATTGTGTTATATTTATTTTGGCAGTATTAAACAATAGAAGAAATTCCTTGCAACAGAACTTGCTGTTGAACTCGAGTGTCTTCTGTGTTTGTCAGTGCTGCAGCTGTAGCTCTGGATCCGTATGCAGAGATTCTGAGCTCTGTTGCTCATGTCTGCCTCCCCCTCCTCATCTCTCAGCTCATTAAGGGATTGGTAGAGTCTGGCTGAGCGCTGCTCAACGGTGAGCGCCTGCCCTGCCTCCTGCCTCATTTATACACGCCCAGGGGGAGGGACACACACGCACACACACACGCACTCATGCACGTGCACACACACACACACACACACACACACACACACACACACACACACACACACACACACACACCATGCACACACAATCTCTCCCGCTATCTCCCTGTGTAACAGACAACAGTATGACAAGCACACACACACACACACACGCACAAATCATGCTGATCCATGCAGTAGAAACGGATCAGACACTTGGACGCTAATATGCGTGTTCGCATTTGAGAGCCGCGTGTGTGCTGCCCACACACTCTCTCAAACACACACACACAGGCACACAGGGATGCACGGTGAGGAAACCAAGCTCACCTGCAAGAAAACTCCCACACAGCAGAAGACAGGGAATGTACAGATCTTGGACCAGCCAAGGTGCCAATATGCTTCCCATCTGTTTAAAGAGCAGCAGATCTGCCATTTTAAAAGAGGACATCTGAGCACCAAAAAAAACCTACTGGAAGGACCTATCATTTTTTTTTTCCTTTTCTTTCTTCTTTGGGTAATGAATGAGAGTGGAGAAGGGAAATAAAAAGAGAGAGCACGAGGGGAGAAGAAAGGGAAGGTTGTATTTCTATCTCTCCATCCTCGAGCTTTTTGGGTTTGTTTGTTTGTTCTCATAGCGTCTGTCAATAGCATGGACATGGAAAGTTTGTGCGAGTAAAAAACAAACCAAAAAACATCGACCCCCCCCCCCCCCCCCCAGGAGTCTTTGAGGTGCGTTTGTGTGTCTGTGAGCGCATCGATCGCACGCTTGCACACGTGAGCGAGCGTGAGTGCGTGTGTGTGTGTGCGTGTGTGCGTGTGTGTGTGTGTGGGGCGCACCAGCACCGCCGTTCCTTATGCTGCAGATGGTTCGAACCCTTGCTCAGTTCAGCATCGCTCTGGAGGAGATGAACGAGAACGGAGAGAACGCTGGCGATGATGGAGGAGGAGGAGGAGGAGGAGGAGGAGGAAGGAGGGGGGGAGGAAGAACAAGCAGAGAGGAGTCGATTGATCGAGATGTTGAGGATCGATTTAGAAATAACGGCAACATCGGTAACGGGAATTCGGCTGGAAATATAAATGGACTGTGTGGTGGGAGCCCCCAGACTCAGGTTGAGGTAGAGTATCCTGCTGCCGGTAGTTTCTGTATACATTCGCCTGCCTCTTCAAAAATCATCAGTCAGTGATTCATGGTTTTAGTTTGTTCGCTCTGTTTGTGTGTGTGTGTGTGTGTGTGTGTGTGTCTATTTCTGTTGGACTTGTTTGGTTTTGTTTTTGGACACCTGAGGGGCAGGGTTTTTCTGGATGTTTTCAAAGTATTTTGCACACGCAAGTGCAAACTATGTAAGCTATTTACATCTTGGAAATTAACTTGTGAAGGAGAGGAGCTGTTTGTTTTCTTCTAAGAGAAAACTAAAAGAAAGAAACTTATCTAAGAAGATAATCCAATTATAATGTATGCAAGGCATGGGAGGGAATGTAATTATGCAATTGACATTATTGCGGTAGATGGGTTAATTATACTAACTGCAGCAATGTCTGCTATAGTGAATTCAGTACGAATGTGACATAGGCACATTACTCTGTGTGTGTGTGTGTGTGTATTTAAATGTATGACTTTTCTTTTAAGTGCATGTTTAGTGTATATTAACGTGCGTGCTGTATTCTGGTGTAATGGAAACAACTCCATGTGTTGGGATTACCTACGCAGACACGCACAGAGTAGACCAAGGTAAACATATCGCAGTCCCCTCAGCCCCGCTAATGTTGTTAATCTACACAAAGAGATTACACCCTCCCAGACAGGACATTAAGAGGGAGAGGTGGGGGAGAGAGGGAGAGAGAGAGGGAGAGGGAGAATATATATGAATTGAATGTAAGGAGAGGGAATATTGTGGTCCAAAGTGGGCTTTGACTTTGTCACTTTGAGTGCTTGTCTAATACCAATTCAATGATTGGGACATATATTGTGTGTGTGTGATCAGGACACCTGTCTGACTTATGCATGGACAAGTATGGGGATTTATTTAATGCATTTAACATTTCCAATGAATCTACTTGGTGTGCTTGGCAAATGTAATTTATTTTCATTTATGGTTAATTTGTAATATTGAAATTGGACAGAAGACTATTGGATTATTATTTTCATAATTATTTGTGTTTTATTATTATTATTATTATTATTATTATTATTTTGTTGTTATTCTATAGCTCTTTACAATGGTGACATTTCATCCCCTGTAAACAATCGTTGCTATAGAAGTGCGAGTGAGAGGAGACCAGAAGGAGCCAAGGCCAGGATGAGGGTCACAGTGGAAGTGCTGATGACCGATGAGGCAGATAAACAAACAGCCCTGCACAGTATGTACAGTATATGTGCCCGGCGGAGGGACATATTGATGACTAAAAGCACAAAGTGAGGGCGTACCGCCCATAAATGTCGACCTAACACTTGGTTGGAATTGGCACAGAGAGACACGGGGAAAGACGACGCACGCAACGTCACTTGCCCTTGCCTGTGACTGCGTCAGGGTTACATAAGCGTATTGAACAGCGGGAGCCGTGGTGGCAACCCTGTCAACGGGGACCCTTGTCCCTCTTCCCCCCCCCCCCCCCCCCCCCCGACAGACCGCCCTCCTGTGTTACCCTTATCGCCACGGACAGCAGCGGCGGACAATGATTAGAAACGTCTAAAATTGGGTAGAGGTAAAGACGGAGAGAGAGAGAAAGATGGAGCTCCTCTCTGTTTGGGTTAAGCGCGGGGCTGCCTGTTGCTGCTGTCGCTAGGCTGTTGCCATGGGATACAGTTGTCGGGGTCGGGGGGGAGAGAGAGAGGAGGTAGAGGAAGGTGACGACAGCAGTGATGAGAGGAGAAAGGACTGTGCAGCCACATAGCCGCCGGCGTCTCTTGCCCTCGAGCTGCAGTTGTGTTACAGCCCTATGTTCCCCATGTTGCTGTGTCATGAGAGCGCCGGCCAATGAGAAGCTCCTGTGGTTTCTGTTCCTTCACAGTGAGCTCAGACTCAGGGAATTAGGGAGTACGAGCCTCTCATTTGATGTATGGTCCTCCTGCATTATAAATTATGTCATACATATACATTAAAACTAACTGCAAATATATTTGAAGAAATAATGCCTTTATCCAGACAATGCATTAGAGTCACTAACCTTCAACACACAAACTCCCATTCAAAAGAATGGGAACATAAGAATGTATGACGATGAGACACTGAGTCAGACCTGAAGGCAGATGCGAAATCCTAAGTCATTGCGTGGTTTTCGGCTCGCTCATTAAGTACGCCGCATGCACACGAGCAGCTCCTTCCTGGATCCTAATGTTTTGTTCGTGTACTGAGGAGTTGTACTTTAGGCTTTATTCACCCCCCTGGGTGCTCGCTATTATGACCACCATATCCTCTCTTAGGGACAACAGAAAAACAAGCTGTGCTGTTCACACACACACGCATGCACGTACACGCACACACACACACACACACTGATAGCCATCTGAATCCTAATAAGGGATGGGTTAAACCTGCTGTGTCAATCAAAGTCATCAGACCGACGGTCTGTTTTATGTCTCAGCCAATCAAAACCATCGCGGAGCCAAAGGCTGCATTCCAGACGACATTATGATGTGAAATTATGATTGTGGTATTTCTGAACGGCATCAAGGTCATTAAACATGGATGCTGTGTGTACTATACTACAATAATTAGATTGGCTTTCCACTACAGCATCGTCATTTGTTATGGTGCAGATAATCATTATGTCATCCTATTTGTTTGTTAATGGGAATTGAGAGGCCACCAGTGATTGTCGCTATACCGCATTTGGTTTCATGCTTGTCGTGTTGTCTTAGGATTGAACCCAGGTCAACGACTCAAGCCCTTACATGGGCTGTAAGGAAACCCTTTGGGGGGGGGGGGGGGGGGGGGGGCTGATCTGGCATGCGGGGCTGGACGTCAGTTTACTGTCCAAAAGTGTTTTTTTTGTTGTTTTTTTCCATTTCATCCCACCCTCGTCAAATTTCAGCCCAAGAGTCTGTCTGACGTCCGCAGTATGTGCGCGTACTGGGGGTATCGCCGAGGGTAACGCCGCGGCCCCTGACGGTAAACGTTTGGCCGCCGCTGTGCCAGGCTGCTCTCGGCCCAACTTCCCCCTTCGGCCCGCGCTAAAAGGGGGAGCTTAAAGCAGTCGCCATGGCAACCATCTACCGAAATGAAACTAGCATTCCGAACATATTTCCTCCGATGGCGTGCGTGTGTGCGTGTGTGTGTGTGTGTGTGTGTGTGTATGTGTGTGGGTGTGGGTGTGTAATCTAATGAGGACCGCTAGGACACAACAGAAGAACGTTGTTGTCCTGAGGGAACTTCCCCTGATGCTTGATGTCAGTGAGGGATGCTCATGTGCTGTGTGTAAGTGACACCAGAAGGTGTTTCATTGCGCCCCAAACGAAGCGTGACATGTCCCATCAGAGCAGCTGCCTGTCCCCTCTGTCCCCGCCCGGCCCCTGCCTCCCCAAGGTCTCCTCTAGGGCTGCAACTAGCGATTGTTTTCATAGTCGATTTAATCGAACAATCTTTTTTTTCCCGATTAATCATTCACTCATCATTTCGTCTACAAAATGTCATGAATATGCCATTACAAGTTACCAGAGTCCAAAGTGATGGCTTAAAATTGCTCGCTTTGTCTGACAAGCAGCCAAGAAAAACTAAAGTATTCATTTTCTAATGACCCATGAACCCGACATTTGAATTTCTGATGTGTCAAGAAGCAAATGTTTATTATTTGTACTTAATTGACCTAAGTGATTAATCGATTAGAAAAGTGTGATTCGATTAATGTAATATTTCCACTCATTTCTCTTTCGTACTCTCTGACGTTCACTTATGTCAGTCATTCTGTTGCTCGCTATATCTGCCTCTACACACAAGCACACGCACACGCATACACACACACACACACACACACATGTATACACATGCACAAAGCAAACAAGTGGCTCCCTGTGGCACCCCTGGGAACCTTCTTAATGCTAAACACTAAACATGGTGTGTGTGTGTGTGTGTGTGTGTGTGTGTGTGTGTGTGTGTGTGTGTGTGTGTGTGTGTGTGTGTGTGTGTGTGTGTGTGTGTGTGTGTGTGTGTGTGTGCTATTTCGGGCTATTTTTGAGACCTTTGTATGTTTGTCTTGCTTTTTTTCAGTGGGCATGAGGGACACTGTGTTTGTGTGTTTGTGTGTGTGTGTGTGTGCACGCACGTGTGTGTGTGTGTGTGCGCATCTATTACACTGCACCCTATGGTTTGCACCCTGCGGCTCTATATACCATTTAAACTGCATGTCCAATCTTTTCACAGAATCCATCAGAATAGCCACCATAGAAGATTCAAAATGGCTCTCACTTGTTCTCTTTCTCTAATCTGTAATTTGTCCTGGCCTCCTTGCAACATACTGTTTCTTGTATTGTTGACTTTCTGTGTTCTGCGAGAGAGAGAGAGAGAGAGAGAGAGAGAGAGAGAGAGAGAGAGAACCCAACATGGCTAATCAATATCGCAATACAACTAACGACAATATTTGCATTGTATTTAAGCTGCAACTTTTTCAAATTGTAATTTCAATACAATTTATACATAATGGTGAGGCTGTGTATGGTTTAAGAGGAGTCAAAAGTAATCTATATAATCGTATGAATAAGGACAATCTATGAGGGCACAACATGTCTTGTAGATATGACCAACAGATCCTCAGAGGGAGCTAATAAGTCCACGAGAAACGTTTTACCTTCCCACCTTCCTGGCGTCATTTGTGAACGTAGACAAGTCGCCCACGAGCATTTCACAAATTCAAATCTGTTTAGAGGAGAATTAAACACAGGCATAAGTCATTTATTTTGCTTCTTTTTTTTTTCTTCTCCGTTGCAGCAAACTGAATTAACATATTTAACACTTAGTCACTGTATGCAACCCCCTTCCCCTGCTCTCGGTCGTGTTCTCCCTCCCATTATTTTGTGTTGTTTTGTGTTTGACTTTGACGTCATCGCCTCTCCAGTGCGGCCTCTGTAGCCCGCGTCGGCCCACGCCGTGTAGTTCTGACTGCTGACTTGGTGGGAATAATGACTGTATTCTGTGTGTCATGACAGAGGGCTACGGGGGAATCGCTCATGATCAGTCATGCTCTGCTCTCAAGACTTACCGGCCTCAAAGACTTTTAATTCCACCGCGTGTGTGTGTGTGTGTGTGTGTGTGTGTGTGTGTGTGTGTGTGTGTGTGTGTGTGTGTGTGTGTGTGTGTGTGTGTGTGTGTGTGTGTGTGTGTGTGTGTGTGTGTGGGGGTGTGTGTGTGTGTGTGTGTTTCAATGTTTGGATTTGTGGTTTGAATTCGTTGTATTCCATGTAAAAATGTGTGGAAACCAAGGCATCAAAATGAATCACAGCCATCAGATAATCGTGTGTGTGTGTGTGTGTGTGTGTGTGTTTCAATGTTTAGATTTGTGGTTTGAATTCGTTGTATTCCATGTAAAAATGTGTGGAAACAAAATGACATGGCATCAAAATGAATCACAGCAGGGATGGGCGATATGGCCTAAAATCCATATTGCGATATACATTGCAGCCTCTTGCGATAACGATACATATCGCGATATATAAATTATAATAAAACCATTTCAGAACAGGTTACATAGACCCTAAGGAAAGCCAAACTGCTAAATGTATTTAAAGAAGAAAGAAAGCAGTATGTAGACATACATTTATTGTGCAAAACTGTAATCATACAGTAAACTGTAAACATAATGTTGCAGATAAATAAAAAAACTGGTATTTTTAAGGAACAGACAGTACTGAAAATACTTCTGTGTAATGACAGATACTTATACTTCCAGTATTAGGCATGGCTATTTTAAATAAAGAAAAGTATTCCAAGTGTAGTGCACAGATGCTTCAAATGAAAACATAAAAGTGCAAAATGGAAGCACAATATTTTAAATAAATAAAATCCTTCCAGTATACATATGTGTTGTGCTGTAGCCTATAGACAAAGTGAGTTATAAACGACAACGATTTGTGCGGGAGGGTGTTTTTTTTTTTGTTCTATGGCTTTTACTATTTCACTTCCTGGCCGGTCGATCTGTTCAGCAACGGCTCGCGTCAAAAACAGAATGCTACGGAATGATAGCGCAGCGGCGCGCCGCTCCTGGACGCTGCGTGGCAGCGGTGACCGCGGCGCAGCCGTTCTGCGGCGCTTACGTCAGGCACGTATACGTAAACTAAAGAAAATGTTTTCTCGTTTTCTTTTCGTTTTTTTCTCGTCAGACGGCTTAAATCCAAACCAATTCCAAATTACGGAAGTTGCACCGGTCTTTTTCACGAGTTCTAGCTGCTCCGTTTCGCCTTCAGCCATGTTTACCAGATGACGCGTTGCAGCTCGTCGTTCTAAATGTCGCGGGTCACGGGAAGATTGCGTGATCAACATGCGTTATCACGATAGAGCATAGAATTAAAATCTCTATCGTGGGCCATTTTTTATCGTTTATGTCGTATATCGTTTATATCGCGCATTACTCAGATAATCTTCCCTTTTATTCTGTGTGTGTGTGTGTGTTTTCAACATTGTCTTGTATTTGTATATATATGCATGCAGTGTCCAATCTGCATTAGTATCTATACTTCATACTCCAAGTATATATTCTGTTGTATTTTGCATATTTTAGGTGACTGACTCTCTCTCTCTCTGTGTCTCTCTGTGTCTCTCTCTGTGTCTCTTGCCCATAGGACATGAGGCGGCATGTGATCATGACCCTCCTGGACACAGAGCAGTCATACGTGGACGCGCTACGCACTCTCATCCAGGTACCCTCACTCCCACACACCTGAGCTGCAGACGCACACACACACACACACACACACACACACACACACACACACACACACACACACACACACACACACACACACACATACACACACACATACACATCACCCACTGCAGTACACACTGGCCACTCAAAGGATGCTAAGTGAGTGTGAAAACAAAACAAAAACATACAACATTTGTTTTTTACTTTACTTGACTGTTGTTGTGTGTTCACGCCGAATGCGGGCTCACTCTCATTATCACGCGTATGCGTCATCTGGTTGCGGCTTTAACGCGCGAGGCAAACCTGTGAACAAACATACAGTGTCCAGATGATGTCAAATTGTCCCTAATATGAACACGAGAGCACTCGCGCGTCAGGGACACACAGGCACACACACACACACACACACACACACACACACACACACACACATTAGGAACGCACAAGCACTCGCACATCATGGACTCACAAACGCTGCGGAGGAACACACTCACACTTCTGGGGTCGAACCCCAAAGTCAGCAGTGTTGCCGCCTTGCACTAGATGCCCTAATAGCCTAACTTGCGTATAAATGACCTGGCTTTCGCACCATTCACCGCAAGTCGCTTTGGCTAAAAGCCCCTGATGGATGACACATACCTGTTTCATATAGGGTGCACACGTGCGCCTACCTACGCCTGTTCAGGAGGATGTGAGGTATGTAGGGCAGAGTGTAGGGCTGTTGTTGTTATAAAACACTGAGTCATTGGTGTTCATCCTGTCAATCTAGGCTGCTAAACCTTTACTCATCTCACGGCCGCGGGTGCCATTAGAGCCATTACAACACACACACACACACACACACACACACACACACACACACACACACACACACACACACACACACACACACACACACTTAATGTGACATTTTTCCGACCACAGTTCCAACTTGGCTTCACCTGAAGGCTCCCAACTGCGTTTTTTTTCCTTTTAATCTGATGCATTTTTTCACTTTCATTTTCACTGTCATTTTTGTTGTCCATTTGGGTGTGTGTGTGTGTGTGTGTGTGTGTGTGTGTGTGTGTGTATGCCAGCGTGTGTGTGTATGCCAGTGAATGTGTGTGCCTGTATGTGTGTGTATGTTTGTGCGAGCGCACAACATACAAGTGTCGCACACACACAAGTGTCTGTGTGTGAGAGCGAGCATGTGTGCTTGCATCTTAGTATCAGTATGTTTCTCTATTTGCCCACTGGATAATAACATATGGGGCTAGGTTCCCATGGTTACGCTCGGGAAATAAGCGAGTAACCACGGTGACTGCAGATTCCAATTGGAGGCTGTCATGTTTTGTTCAACTTTTGCTCGACAGCAGAGCTGTGGGAATAATTAATCTTATAGTTTGATACATTGTTAAATACATATTTATTTGGTCATTTTTATATAAATATTGTATGAACAGATGATCTTTGTTATCGTGTTATTATTCTGATGTTATTTAACATCAGACTATTGGGTTGTGATCTATCTCCCTCTCTCTCTGTCCCTCTGTCTGTCTGTCTGTCTGTCTGTCTGTCTGTCTGTCTCTGTCTGTCTGTCTCTCTCTCTCTCTCTCTCCCCCCCTCTGTCTAATCTTATTCAGACAATCTCTCCTTACTGACGCCACAAAATATTTGACTTTCATCATCAACAACAATAAGCATCCTTACGGCTACATTGCACTGCACTGAGTAAAAGAACAACAGTTTCTAAAAAGTGACCATTATGCAAACTAAACGTATGCATTATGCACCAGCCCACACAAAGGAGTCTTCATAAATGTAACATCTAGGTCAATTTTAGATGCCAAATTAAATCTCCCAATTCTAAAAAAAAGTTTAACGCAGGAAAGTGCGCGCGGGTGACGCTGTGCAGAGAAAGAAACACAGAGCGCTAGACACGAACGAGAGGGAGGGAGAGAGAGGGAACAAGGAGACCAGACCCCAAATGTTTAGGCAGCGTCTGAAAGGAAGGTGGAATTGCATGCCCAAAATAGAAACATTTTTCAACGCGGATGTAATGTGTGTGTGTGTGGGTGCCTAGCGATGCATTTAAATACATCCTATTATTGGAGGCATTAGGAGAGTAAAGTTGAAAGAATATAAAGAACAACAAGAAGGGACGGGGGAGGACCGGGGCAGACGTTTTGTGTCGCCCATTAGCTGAAGACTTTCAAATGTGTGGAATATAACATCCATATGCAGAGTCATGCAGAGTCAATTGTATGTATAAAATAACCCAATTAATTCCCACATTTTCTCATTCTACCTCCCTGCCCACTTAGAGACAGACAGAGACAGAGAGAGGGAGGGGGAGAGAGAGAGAGGGAGAGAGAGGGAGGAGGAGAGAGAGAGAGAGGGGGAGAGAGAGAGAGAGGGAGAGAGAGAGAGAGAGGGAGGGGGGGAGAGAGAGAGTGACAGAGAGACAGAGAGAGAGAGAGAGAGAGAGAGAATGCTTTAATTTATAAAAAATATATATCCATGCATACTATTCACAAAACCCACCGTGACATTTACATAAGGCTCTTCATTTGCTCAGCCTGCCTTTACGTAACCACCTGCAATTGCCATGGTGTCCACCCACTTCCCAGGGACACGTCACCTACTGCAGACCCCCCCCACCACCACCACCACCCTGCCACCAACACGCAGACACAACCCCACACAGCCATACCAGTCTGCCTGTTTCCTCTCCTCCTCCTCCTCCTCCTCCTCCTCCTCCTCCTCCTCCTCCTCCTCCTCCTCCTCCTCCTCCTCCTCCTCACTATTCAACATGTGCTACATGAGATGGCACCTAATGAATCCCAGTAGGGGAGGTTCAGGTGTAAACGACAGCAAAAGAACAAGTGTGCAAAAAACAAAACGAGAGAAGATAAAATAAAAAAATCACATTTTAAGAAAGAAGTGGAATATCTGCCCTATATTCACACACATTTAAAAAAAGCAATCTGTCATAAACGTAAAATGTAAGTAGGCCTATTGGGTGTCCACAACATCAATCCACCTCCTCTTTTTGTCACGCAGTGAATGAGAACAGACACAATGATGACTTTCTACTTTCTACTTCTTGTGTGTAAAAAGTAAAGCTATGTCAACCTAATATCTCATATCTAACACCGCCTGCTCTTGGTCTCCCAGGGCTACATGCGTCCCCTGAAGCAGCCCGACAGCGGCTCCATCGTGGACCCGCTGCTGGTGGACGAGATGTTTTACCAGATCCCGGAGATCCTGGAGCACCACGAGACCTTCCTGGAGGAGGTCACCGGCTGCGTCAGCCAATGGCACGACAGGCAGACCGTCGGCCACCTCCTCATCCAATCGGTGAGTAGCGGATGCGGACGACGCCGGTGACGCGGGATTTTTATAGTATGTTCAAGACGGCGTATTATGTTTGCTTAATTTTCTGTGTTATGGCCGACTGCTGTTTAACAATTACAGCCGTATACATTGTGGGATGCCCGCTGCTACGTTTGTGTGTCACGCGCACACACACACACACGCACGCAAGCACACACACACACACACACACACACACACACACACACACACACACACACACACACACACACACACACACACACACACACACACACACACACACACACACGCACACACAATGAACTAGCTTGTTGATTTTGTGGTCACATCCATCCATAGAGGGCAATCCATAAAGATAAGCATGCTAAGTTTAAGATTACACCCATAAGAGAGAATAAATATAGACATCATAAAAAGCGTAAAAAAGTGTGTCCTCTCCAACAATAAAATGCAGTCAGAAAGGAGCTGTTGTCCACTCCCAGGGGAATGTGGCCAGAGTGTGTGACTTATCGTTCACATGTAGCCAGCAGTAATCCCTTGACTTCCCTGGACCTCTGTCAGGAAAAGCCGTTAAATCAATATGTGTCTGTTTGTGTTTGATGTCTGTCTGTCTGTCGGTCTGTCTGTCTGTCTGTCTGTCTGAGTTTGAACGCGTGCGTTTTAATTTGTGTGTTTCCTAAGGGAGAAACTTTGGAAACTACGTCATTATCGTCTAGTCATTCAGGAACCGCATTCCGCGATATTAAGTATTGCCAAAAAAAAGGGTTCTCTGCCGTTATCATTTAAGCCTTCGTAAGACAACATTCAAAGATAATGTGGTACAATTGAATTTGAAAACAAAGTATTGTGTTCAAATGTGCTGTGATGATGGCCACCATGGCGACCTCTGGTGGCCAGAGGGGGTCAGGACCTCTGGCTGCGACGAAGGAGATTGGGCCACAGCTGTTGGCCTTGGCTCTGTAGCTGTTCAACCAGCGTCTGCTCTCCAGGTTAGCTGTAGTAGACGGCTATGTTCTCTCTCTCTCTCTCTCTCTTGTTTGCCCCAGAGACATGCAACGTATGTTGTGATTTTAGGTCGGTCATATATGCTTCATCCACCCTCGCCACTTCCACATCCAACCATGCACTCCACACACCACTGATACGACACACACACACATCTCATGCTGGCTTTATTAGTGGTGTAATGCTAAATCAATGTCACGTTTAAGAAGGGCCACAACAATCAGTCGAGTAATCGGTCGGACGGAAAATTGAATGTAATCACACTTTTATAATCGATTAATCGTTTTATGTCGTTTATCAAGTACAAATACCGAACACTTGCTGCTTGACATCAAATGTTTGGTTCATGGGTCATTATAAAATGAATACTTTAGTGCTTCTTGGCTGCTTGTCAGACAAAGCGAGTACATTTGTGTCGTGGCCCCATTGTCCTCCAACCTAAGAGTCGGTTGGGACGGTGCACTCAGCTGAAGCGGTTCATCTGGTCTCCTTTCAGTAGGAGCCACAGAGGGATAAGCTCAGCTGCACTTCTCTCTCTCTCTCTTTCTCTGACTCTCGCTCCCTCCCCCACTTCCTGCTGCCGCTGCTTCTTAAAGACACAGAGCAGCAACATGATCCCAGAGCCTCGTTGGCGCAGTAGGCAGCGCGTCAGTCTCATAATCTGAAGGTCGTGAGTTCGAGCCTCACACGGGGCAGATTTTTTTCCCCGTTATTTTCAGTTTTTGTTTCTAGGCAAAAGAATTATACAATACAGATCATTAATGTTATTTGATTTAGAAATATAAAGTCTAGTTTGGTTTAATAACAATAATAAGGTATTTGTCAATCTCAACATATCTCTTCATTGTGTCGGTGAGCTGTATTGCACCGTTTTCTGTTAGAAAGTTTTGAAAAATAAAATGATCAAATAAGTGTTTTATTAATAACATACGGTAGGAAGATGATAGGGCGATTGGCGAAGGAATAAAAAGAAAATCCAATAAAAGCGTAGCATCGACTGACAGCTGATGAAGAGAAGGTCCTTGAGAGGTTGAGTAACTGGCGCCCTGGAAGTGACTTTTTGTAAACACTTTGTGAAGTTAATTCCTTCTCCTCGGCATTTCCTGCTCTGCGTGGCGATTCATTACTTCCCCTCCAGCTAGCACCTATTGTCTCTCCTTGTCTTGTCTCCTCCAAGACGGCTAGGGGGGAGGGGAGGAGGAGGAGGTGGAGGAATGAGAGGAGAGTGCACAGGCAGTGCATGGGGAGAACGGACAGAGCAGCAGATAGGGATGATGGATGGATGGCGCTGGAAAAAAAGGAGGGAAGGATGGAAAGAGGAGCGATGTGAAAACAAGGCTTTGATGTTTGCTGAGGCGTGTTTCTCTGGGCTCTGAGGACCATCTGCTACTCAACTGAACTCTGTTTTAGTTTTCAAATGATAGTTTTCCCCTGGCTTTCTGTGTGTGTGTGTGTGTGTGTGTGTGTGTGTGTGTGTGTTTTTGAGGGTAGACGGGTGTCATGTTCTCTAACCCCCACATTACTGCAATTATATTTTCACTTATGGAAGAATGTTTTGCTTCATATGTAATGTGTTTACATTCTGCTGAAACACATTCAGTAAGCGGTTATTATTATCATACAAGAAATAATGACAGGGTTAAAGCTCGTGCAATTTTCATTTTGATTTTGAGTTTGATTTTCATGCAAATAACTGGCAAATAGTGTAACTGCATATCCCCTTTAAATAAATAGCATTTTATGTTATTCTACAATTTGATAGAATCAAAACCATAAATTCTTGTTTATTTTAACATTTCTCTGTTGCAGAGGACTTAAAACTCCTGAAAGCATTTTCATTCATCAAACATTTGAAACTGTTTTACAGGAAGAGAAAAGACAGGGATTTTAAATAAAAATACTCAAAAATTATTGTTTTGACATATATTTGGCATATAACAAGAGATAAATAAACAATTAACACTGGAACACAGGCACCTAATTTCCTTTAACCTAATTTCCTGTTGCGCGCTCCTTGCATATAATTATCCTGTTTCCGTCTCACTGTTTCTTTTTCTTTTTTTCCCTGTCGCAGTTCTCCAAAGAGACCCTAGCTAATATTTATTCGGCGTACATCGACAACTTCCTCAATGCCAAAGACGCGGTGAGGATTGCGAAAGAGGCCAAGCCGGCGTTTCTGAAGTTCCTGGAGGTGGGTGTTGTCCGTCCGAACATGTGTTCCCCATCCTCCTCTGGTCTAGTCATTAAACACAATGTTCCTCTGGCTGAAGTATGTACGCCTTTTAGGAGTTCAAACGGTCAAATGAAATAAATCAACGTGAAAGTGAATCAAAGTGCAATTCTTCCAGCGGTGATTGTACTGTATGGTCTGGTCACCTGTGGTACTGTCTGTGTCTTGGGTCATTTTTTTTTTTTACATTTTTCGTTGCTATTCTGAACCTGATGCCGGATCTCGTTCTGACAAGCAAGAAATGGTATTAGATATCGTATAGAATTGTATACTATTATGTGCCTATATTTGCGCCACAAATGAAAACAATAAAACACAATGTCCATGTCCAAATGGGGATCTTTATGGTAGACCTGCTGCATCCCCTTCTGGTGAAAAACATGAAGTACATATTCTTTGTATTCTTTGTAAGAGTTTATTCTATCATTCATTCTTTCATACCTTCTTTTCTCTTCTTATCTCCCATCCACGCCTCTCTCTCTCTCTGTCTGTCTGTCTTTTCCACCCTCACAGCAAAGCATGCGTGAGAACCGGGAGAAGCAGGCTCTGGGAGACCTGATGATAAAGCCTGTCCAGAGGATTCCCCGCTACGAGCTGCTGGTGAAGGTAAGCTGCTGCAGATCAGCTGGTCGCCATGGAAACCCTGTGGCGAGGGGGGGGGGGGGCTATCGGGAAACGACTCGCTCTACTTGTGTTAAAACTTCCTCGGAGGATGCAACAGTGGGAGGGACTTATTGTAATTAAAGCAATGTTGCCGATGTTGCCTAGTAACAATAAGACACTAGCTGCCCCTTTGGGAGATTTCGGTCTTGTGTACTTTGTTGGGTAGACAAATGTTATATAATGTTTATTGCTCCCATGTACCAATGTGTGCATGGAAATGTGCCAATAGCTTATTTTATTTTTTTAAATAGTATAATCAGTGTTCCCTATGTAATGTCTGCAGAGCAGATATACTGCCTTCATCGTGCGTGTTTGTGTGTGTGTGTGCGTGCGTGTGTGTGTGTGTTTCTTCTCGTGTGTGTGTGTGTGTGTGTGTGTGTACCTCCAGGACCTGCTGAAGCACACCCCGGAGGAGCACCCGGACCACCCGTACCTCCTGGACGCCCAGCGGGACATCAAGCGCCTGGCGGAGAAGATCAACAAGGGCCGGCGGTCGGCGGAGGAGGCGGAGCGGGAGACCCGGGTCATGCAGGAGATCGAGGCTCACATCGAAGGAGTGGAGCATGTGAGCTACGGGCCGCTTGAATCTGTAGCATCCCACCACACTTGTACTGACTGTTTATAGTGCCCTGCAGACTTGTATTCAGTGCATTTGTTCTTAAAAGAGAATGATCTGTTGGAATTGGCTTGCAATACGGCTGTTTAACAGAGGTGTGTGTGTGTGTGTGTGTGTGTGTGTGTGTGTGTCTCACAGATTATGAATCCCCAGCGGAAGTTTCTCCGACAAGAAATGGTCATGGAAGGGGTAAGAATACCTTTCTGTATTTGATGATTTTATGAAATGCTTTTGATTCGACAGCATGAAAGTGAATTCATGACATTACAACCTTGATCACAAGGCTTGTTCATTGCGAATGAATGAAAGGCGTTGTTGTTCATAGTAGTCGCTGTGGTCACATACTGTATGTACCAAGTGAGGTCAGAGTCATGTGTGCATCTCCGTCATCTGTGAAAGTTTTATCCAATTGGATTTCTAATGAACATCAATAAAGGTGATTTATCGCTCTTTCTCCCTCTCTCTCTCTCTCTCTCGCTCTTGCTCTCTCTCGCTCTTGCTCTCTCGCTCTCTCTCTGACTCTCTTCTTTTCCCTCCCCCTGTAGAAGACAGTGGGTGGGAGGAAGGACCGCTCTCTCTTCCTCTTCACTGATCTGCTTATCTGCACCACTCTCAAGAGGAAGTCTGGCTCCCTGAGACGCAGTTCCATGAGCCTGTACGCAACACACACACACACACACACACACACACACACACACACACACAGATGCATACATACACACACATACACACACACACACACACACACACTGTGTATACATATATATATATATATATATATATATATATATATATATATATATATATATATATATATATATATATATATATATATATATGTAAAAACATTAATATGTACACAGATATCTAGTCTACTACATACTGTATACCATCAGTTTTTTTCTTTCTGACATCTTTTTGCTATAGCAAGTTTTGCTTTATATTTTTCTGGTTCCTTCATGTACTCTTTCCTCACCTCCTCTTCAGGTATTCTGCTGCTAGCGTGATCGATACTTCAAGCAAATACAAGTTCCTTTGGAAACTCCCTCTGGAGGACGTGGAGATGGTGAAAAGTATGTTCTCACTTCTAATATATAACTATTGATATATTTGTCAATATTCCTTTCATGTCATATGTGGGAAAATAACACATTTTTTCAGGCTTCATATTTTCATCAAATATGAATGCATGCAGTTTTATTGTTAAATTACAGACAAATTAAATTAGAATGTGTATATATAATAATAATAATAATAATTATTATTATCATTATTATTATATCACATTTTGGCCACTATATACAGTATAGTTGTTAGGCATCAGTTAGCTCTACTGTAATGTACTGACTACTCATTTTGCATGTTAGACTCCTCCCAGGCAACAAACAAGGAGAACATCCAGAAGATGATTGGTCGATTAGACGAGGATCTGAATACATTGGGTCAGATTAGCAAACTGTCTGAGACCCTCAGCTTCCCACACCAGGTACTGTATCTCACACACACACACACACACACACACACATTCACACTCTGCTACACACTTTCTCATGCACACACACCGTGTCCAGTTGTTTGCTACCACAACCATTTTAAAGTATTTATTTTCTAATATCTCTTACTTCGCATCTGTAATTTCTTCTGCCCATAACTTTGTCCACGAGAAAATCATTTTTCGTTATTTATGCTTATTTTTCAGTTCTAATGCTCTTCTAATTCCGGTCTCCTCATCCTCTACTATAATGTTTTATTCTTGAATGTATTTTCTCTCCATCCATGGTGTTATTAAACTATGAACTGGCAGCAGTCTTCCGTTTTTTAGGCTATTTCCACATACACATTTTGTAAAACCTCATTGATGAATTTGTTTTGATCCCATCATGCCCCGTCTGTCTGTCTGTCTGCCAGTCGCTGGACGAGGTGATCAAGGACCTGATGGCATCGGTGCACCGGGAGCTGTCGGACAAACAGTCGCTGGCGTTCAGCATGTCCTTCCTGCCCACCAAGCTGGAGTTCACCACCGCCTCGGCCGAGAGCAGCTTCCTCTTCGAATTCAGCTCCCCCGACGCCCGCTCCAACTTCGAGCAGGCCTTCGAGGACGCCAAGAAGAAGCTAGGTGAGAAGCCGTAGGTTAGAAACCAAGCTGGGTTAGAGTAGAAAACTGTTCCAGTTATGGATTGCTGCACATCTGAACCACGATTCAAACCACGATTAAACAGGGGGACAGGGCAGTGTAGTGGTTAGGGTGTTTGACTCCCGGGCGAAAGGTACTGTGTTTGATTCCCGACCACAGTGTCCACAGTCTACCTATTGTGACAAAATGCTAAACATGTATCTGAATTCACACAAAACGGTGACTGGGAATACTCATGTTTGACCAGTAGGTGTCACTGTGTTCACATGGATTTTGTAGAAAGGCAGTGTTCTCTGTATTTGTTTCCTTGTTGTTGTTGTTGTTGTTGTTGTTGTTTGGCAACACATATATGTGCTTGATGTTTTGCACTTTAGACAAGCAGTAATTTTGGATATTTTGTGTGTGTTTTTGTGTTATTCATGTCTAGCCATGAACAAAGACCAGTGGGACCCAGAGTTTCTGAAAGCCATTCCAATTATGAAGACTCGCAGTGGAATGCAGGTGAGGGATGATCTCATTGTGTGTGTGTGTGTGTGTGTGTGTGTGTGTGTGTGTGTGCATATACATGCATGCATATACACTCACCGGCCACTTTATTAGGTACACCTTGCTAGTACCGGGTTGGACCCCCTTTTGCCTTCAGAACTGCCTTAATCCTTCGTGGCACAGATTCAACAAGGTACTGGAAACATTCCTCAGAGAGTTTGGTCCATATTGACATGATAGCATCACGCAGTTGCTGCAGATTTGTCGGCTGCACATCCATGATGCGAATCTCCCGTTCCGCCACATCCCAAAGGTGCTCTATTGGATTGAGATCTGGTGACTGTGGAGGCCATTTGAGTACAGTGAACTCATTGTCATGTTCAAGAAACCAGTCTGAGATGATTCGCGCTTTATGACATGGCGCGTTATCCTGCTGGAAGTAGCCATCAGAAGATGGGTACACTGTGGTCATAAAGGGATGGACATGGTCAGCAACAATACTCAGGTAGTCTGTGGCTTTGACACGATGCTCAATTGGTACTAATAAGCCCAAAGTGTGCCAGGAAAATATCCCCCACACCATTACACCACCACCACCAGCCTGAACCGTTGATACAAGGCAGGATGGATCCATGCTTTCATGTTGTTGACGCCAAATTCTGACCCTACCATCCGAATGTCGCAGCAGAAATCGAGACTCATCAGACCAGGCAACGTTTTTCCAATCTTCGATTGTCCAATTTTGGTGAGCCTGTGCGAATTGTAGCCTCAGTTTCCTGTTCTTAGCTGACAGGAGTGGCACCCGGTGTGGTCTTCTGCTGCTGTAGCCCATCCGCCTCAAGGTTCGACGTGTTGTGCGTTCAGAGATGCTCTTCTGCATACCTCTGTTGTAACGAGTGGTTATTTGAGTTACAGTTGCCTTTCTATCAGCTCGAACCAGTCTGGCCATTCTCCTCTGACCTCTAGCATCAACAAGGCATTTGCGCCCACAGAACTGCCGCTCACTGGATATTTTCTCTTTTTCGGACCATTCTCTGTAAACCCTAGAGATGGTTGTGCGTGAAAATCCCAGTAGATCAGCAGTCTCTGAAATACTCAGACCAGCCCGTCTGGCACCAACAACCATGCCACGTTCAAAGTCACTTAAATCACCTTTCTTCCCCATTCTGATGCTCGGTTTGAACTGCAGCAGATCGTCCTGACCATGTCTACATGCCTAAATGCATTGAGTTGCTGCCATGTGATTGGCTGATTCGAAATTTGCGTTAACGAGCAGTTGGACAGGTGTACCTAATAAAGTGGCCGGTGAGTGTATATGTGTGCCTGTGTGAATGATAATGCGTGCTTGGCGTCTTTCTGTCTGCCTCTCAGCAGTTATCCTTAAAAACAACAGCCTATCAGCTCCTCAAACAACTCCTATTGCTTCTGTCTACAAGACTCCAATTTTGGACAGCCTGTTATTCAGCTTTTGCTGCCAGTGTTTGCATTAACATGAGAGTCTAGGCAGTGAGTTGTTGTTGTTGTTGTTTTGTCTCCCTAGTTTTCATGCGCCTCTCCCAGCCACAGTTCCCCAGACAGTGGCTGTGAGGTGTGGGTGTGTAACAGCGACGGATACGTGGGACAGGTCGGTGCATAAATACACAGAAATATGTTAATCACGGGTCAACACATGAAAACAAGCGACAAACAGTTTTGCTCAAATTGCTGTGCAAACACGTTAATTACATTAGACGTTTTTTTTTCTTTCTTTTCTTTTTTTCTTCTTTTAAGTTGAACCTTTACTTAACCAGGAGGTCCCTTGAGATTAAAATCTGTTTTTTCGAGGGAGACCTGGTCAAGACGACACACCAGTACAAGTACAAGGTTACAGAATCACAGGATAGAGCATGTCAAAACAGAAAAGGAACAATTAAGGAAAATAGAGCAGGATAAACACAGACAAGAGACATACCAGAAGATACATACCACAAAATCCAGTTCAGGAATAGCAATTAAACTCTTCGGTTACAGTTTTTTTTATCAGAGCTTTGAACTCTCCCAGGGAGAAAAAAATCATGAAGCTGTAGTGTGTTGTGGAGGTTATTCCTGTAGTATGTTCTGGAGGTGATTCTTCTACCAAGTTCCAAGCAAATCCCGGTAGAGCAGCCATCTACGTTAAACACATGTTTGCGAAACAACGACTGATGCCTTGCCATGAAGTGTGTCAGCAGAGTTTCATGTGGCTTCTCCAGGTGTGTCTACTGAACATCAAGGATGAGCCCACTGTGGAGGCCTGCATCGCTGTCTGCTCTGCCAGGATCATCTGTATTGCTGCTGTACCAGGACTGAAGGGCAGGTCAGCACACGCGTGCGTGCATGCACACATACACACACGCACACACACACACACACACACACACACACACACATACGCACACACACACATACACACACACAGTATGTGTGATTCATTTCAGCCTTGGCTAATATGGGGGCAGGATAGGCTAGTGGTTGGGTGTTTGAATCCCAGACCAAAGGTTCTGTGTTCGAAACCCAATGTCTGTAGTTTACCTATAGACCTCCCTGAGCAAGATGCATCACCCCTACACGCTCATTCATCTCTAACTCCAAACAATTCACTCTCAGTTGCTTTGGATAAAAGCTATATGACTAAATAGTTAGAGAGTAAATAATATATATCATACAAGTCGATTCATAATAACATATTTTTTAATGTTTTTTTTAAAGATGATACTTTTAATAATAATATCGTATCAATATCTACTGCCCACTGTTTTACTAACCTTCATTTTACTTCAACCATCAGTAACTCACCTTCTTTACCTCGTAGGGATCGAGGAGTGGAGCCCACTCATGCCCCGCCCCCTGTGTCTTCTGGCCACGCCCACCCCCAACCCCAGCTTCACATCTCCATCTCTCATTCCTCGCTGGAGCTCAGCGATCAACCTGCAGGTGTGTCCCCATAACCTGTCTTGCAGGATGTGCTCTTTAAAGCGTGTGCCTTTCTGTTTTCGGCGCCATAAACAGCTTTAGGTCATTTTCATACTGATGATCTTGTGTGTGTACAATAGCCTTAACTTTACTGGGTTATTGATTATAAGTACTCAAGGAGAAGTATAAATAGTCCTCTTTTTTACATTTTATTTTATTGTCCACTACAGCTGTGAAAACTATTCTTAGCTCTGCTTAAATATGATTAGGTTTAAATGCATACAAAAGAAACCCAACTACTTATTTTTGATCAACTGATTAATTGATCTACTTTTTATGTTGGTTTGTTATAGTTTGTTTGGGTTAATATATGAAAGAGAACTCCTAAGTATTTATACTTGAAGATATTCCATTATACTTCATGCTGGCATTGGTCACTTGCAAAACCCTCCTCTCACAAAATATGTGAATTCGTTTAACATTCACTTTTAACTGTTTATAGGCGCGGGGGCGGAGCTTGTGCCATTTGACAGCGATGACACGGATGATGAAGACTCTCCTAGCCCCTCCTCCACCTTACAGAGCCAGGCCAGCCGCTCCACCATCTCATCTAGCTATGGCAGTGAGTACAATCACACAACACAGCCGTGCTCAACACACACAAATACACACCCAAGCATGCACACACACACAGATAGGCACACACACAGACACACACACAAAGATATTGGCACGCACACACAAAGGCACACATATGCCTACATACCCACACATCATCATATCTTGCAGTACAGCACCAAAAACACACAAGTGTGCACATTTGCATTCACTCACACACATACTGTAGTAGGTTAATACCCTCTCCTCTCATCTACTCTCCTCTCCTCTTCCCATGAACAGACGAGGAGGGCCAGGGCCTCAAGGACATGGCCACAGAGACCACCAGCAGTGAGGAGGAGCAGGAGTTCCCGGCCGCCAGCCCCTATGGCGCTCCGGGCGTGTTGGGGGGCATGGGAGCAGGCCGCGCCCACGCCGAGAGCCCCATGGACGGGCGCGCCATGCGGAGGTCGTCCCGGGGCTCGTTCACCAGGGCCAGCCTGGAGGACCTGCTGAGCATCGACCCCGAGGCCTACCAGAGCTCAGTGTGGCTGGGCACCGAGGACGGCTGGTATGTGGGGCACACACGCACGCACACACAAACATCACAAAGTCACCAGTAGACATACTCGAACAGACCATATCGCAGAGAGATACAAAGGAGATACAAAGAAGATTCAAAAGTCATCAATAGACATGCTTGTACATTTCACATATGCAAACACACACACACACATATGCAATCACACACATATGCAAACACACACACACACACGTTGGATCACATCGATCACAATTGATACACAAACGATACCTGCCTGGTACATTCAGAAAGAAGGTTAGTGTGATTGGAATGAGTGTGTACATGAAACCAGACCACTACTGGCACCAGACATGTTGTCACCAATGTGCAAACTTTACCCTTAACATAATAACATATGTGACATGGACTTGTTAGGCAAGCACTGCAATACAATTTTTAAATCACTGTTAAAAAGTCAGTTTTCCTAGTGACACGTTTATGTCTACTACTTACTATAAATGTTCTCAACCAATTCAACCACAACACATTTGATTTCCTAGCAGCACGTGCTGCAGGTTGCTTCACAGCCACATTTCATTCAACAGTATTGTTCACATGCAATAGAGCCATGACTGTCTCCCTTTCTTCTCCTGTCTGCTGGGCAGCATCCATGTGTACCAGTCCTCCGACAACATACGCAACCGCAAGAACAGCATGAAGATCCAGCACTCTGCCTCCATCCTCTGCATTTTGTGAGTCCTCCGGTCTCATTCCACACATTTCTCTTTTGTTGTTTTTTTTTTTTTTTTTCCCAGTCAACGCGACAATACGTTCAAGACATGCTGTCATGTAGCGGACGGGCTTTTTTAAAAAATTGTGTATTAATGTCTACTGTGTATTTGCCTATTATTTTGTGTCCTTCAGATATTTGGATAATAAAGTGTTTGTGTCACTTGCCAACGGAGAGGTCATCGTCTATCAGAGAGAAGCTGGTAAGGACAAACTGTGGATGTGTGGAAGGAGCGGGTTGAAAGTTTAATTTTTAAACGTATAGCCCAGCTTTATTTAAATACATCAGGGCTGAATTGTGAGCAAAACACTTTTTTATGAAACCTGCAATACTATGAAACAACCTATTTTAAAAAAAATTGAATGTTACTCTTCACATTCTCTATTGAAAACTATTTAAATCCACAAATAGTTTAGTTATAGCTGCATTCTAGTGATGGATTCCTTCTCAGTTACTAGTCATTACACACATTACTTCTCTTGCTCACTGTTTGCTGTTTGCCCATTCGCTGTTCCTTTTTTCCCGTCGTCCTCCAGGAAGCTTCTGGGACGCCCAGTCTTCCCAGACACTGGTGTTGGGGACGGCCAGCAGCCCCGTCACCAAGATGGTGCCGGTGGGGGGAAAGCTGTGGTGCGGCTCCCAGAACAGAGTGCTGGTCATCAACACCTCCACGCTGGTGCAGCAGGTAGGGCCCAAGATGGGATGCGGGTCTCGATAGAGGGATGGACAGACACCTCGGGGGAGTGGGTAGGGGGGGCGGGGGGGGCGGGGTTGCAGTGTATGAATATGAATGGAAAACGTAGAGATGTGTGCGATGGGGCTGGTGGATGTGGAGGAATGCCGTTGTTATGGCAACAGCAACGACAACGACATGGGATGAGATGACGGACATTAGAAACAAAATGGATTCGCTCGTTTCTCATCTGTCACACTGCTCCCCGTCTTAACCCTCTCTGCAATCTTTCCCTCCCATGATCTCTCTCTGTCTCCCTGTCTTTCTCTCTCCCATCTCCATCTTATGCTCGCTCTCTCTCTCTCTCTGTGCTCTTGCTCTTTCCAACTTCATCCCTCTCCCTCTATCTCCACTATCCCCCCCACCTTCCTTTCTCTCTCTCTCTCTCTCTCTCTCTCTCTCTCTCTCTCCTCCCCGCCCCCCTTCCCCTCTCTATCCCATGCTCTCTCTCCCCTCCTAGCACTCATTCCAGGTGGGCACGGACAGCAGCCGCTGCGTGACGTGCATGGTGGCGTACGGCCAGGGGGTGTGGCTGGCCCTGCAGGGCAGCGCTCTGGTCAGGCTGTACCACGCTCAGACCTGGGAGAGCCTCACCGAGGTGGACGTGGCCCCGGCCGTCCACAAGATGCTGGCAGGTAGACATTTCCTGCATTCAATATACACACACACACACACACACACACACACAAGAAGCCCTTGTGGTGAAGACTAAAACAAAAATACACATGTATCGGAGGCAGGATAGTCCCGTGGCAATTCCCAGCCAACAGGGTTCTGGGTTCGAACCCCAATGTGTGCTACTTAATATGCACTGTATCTGGATTAAAGTGTCTGACTAAATAGTGAATAGGACATATGAATCACAACAAGAATGCAAACACAAAACCATGATCTCTTACATTACGTTGTGCACCAGACCATTGCACGCATTACATTATCCGTATGATAGTTTGACCACCAGGTGGCAGCGACAGCTCAATTGCTTGAGATTCAACAGACTTCCAACAATCTCCTTGTACTTAAACAAGAGCTTCCGCTCATTATGTATTTATTTTCTTTTAATCATATTTTCCTTTTTCCTATCCGAGGTGCGGATGCGATAATCCGACAGCACAAGGCGGCCTGTCTGAGAATCACAGCTCTGCTGGCCTGTAAGGACCTGCTGTGGATCGGCACCAGCGCAGGTAGAGTCATAAACAATCATTGTCATTGTCAACGGCACAGACCTGTGTTTCAAATAATTAGCCTGGAAATGGAAACATGCTCTCATGTAATTTTATCACTGTGAGTTTATTCATTTAAAAACCTGGGGCTATATCTGAACTATTCCTCTCTCCAAGGTGTGGTCCTCACCCTGGCCATCCCGGTGGTGAGCTCTGGGACCGGGGCCGCCACGCTCAAGTCTCCGCTGGTGCCCATGGGGTCTGCTCACGGGCACACGGGCCACGTCCGCTTCCTCACCTCCATCGAGTTTCCGGAAGGCTTTGACGTGAACTTCCCCAAGACCTCAAACGATAGCACAGGTAGCTACGACGTCTGGTGATTTATTGATGTTTAACACAGGGAAGCTCATAGATAACACTGAAGTTAAGTTCATTTTTTCTATTTCTGGAAAGTTTATGTTCAATCCGTCTTTTTTTTTTTTTGGATTCATTAAGACAGACCCAATTTTTGATTTGATTGGTTCACGTTTTGTCTTTTTTTTTTCCATGACGTAAACCAATTGTAGGTAACCAATCGCAAGGCGGCGGTGCGGCCGACGGAGGGCACGGCGGTCTCCAGAGGCGGGACTCACACCACGCGGCCTCGGTCCACCTCGTCCCCAAGACCAATCACCTGGTGATCTCCGGGGGCGACGGCTACGAGGACTTCCGGCTGACCAATAGCAGCGAGACGGTCGGGCGGGACGACAGCACCAACCACCTGCTGCTGTGGAAGGTCTAGGTCCGGGGGGACAAATGAACCCTGGTCAACAGCATCCTGTTGGCCCCCTCAAGCTCAGCATTTGTTTTAGAAATGCATACAACACTGCCCTTTGCCTTGTGTGACCCCCATCCCCGCGCCTCCCCTACACCTGGTTATTTATATTTATTGTGTCTTGCGCTTGGTGCAGCCAGTCTCTATGTGCGTAGTGGCCGTGGACAGCCTCCTTAACTGACTGACTTTGGGGGGGGGAACAGGTTTCTTCTTTCCGATGGCGTGTGCGTCGTTCCTCCTGCGCGTGGTGCTGCGTGTGCGCATGCATGTACGCGCGCCCTCTTACTAGTACTGTCCAGTCACTGAACAAAACACACATCCAAATCAAAGAGAGAGGAAAATAAATATAAGTTTATGACTTTTATACTGTCCTTCGGTATTGGAGATGTAAAGACAGTGGATTGGATTCAAAAGGTGGAAAAAGAGCGGGAGGCTATCGACTCGGTCAAGTGTCACACGAAACCCCCAAGAGAGAGGGAGCAAACTTTGAAGGAACATGGCTGAAGCGTAAGCTTCCCGGTTCCTTTTCACTCTGTCTTAGTGAAAGCAAGAGGTGAGACCGGGAAGGAACAATGAACCGCCGCCTCACCACCCATACACCAGGCGCACTCTAACCTAAACTGAAGACACGAGATAAATCAAGAAAAGGGGGCTGGTTTGTTTGGAAGTGTTGCACAACGTGACAGACGGCCTCTTGGGTCGATTTCATTGGCGTGATTGTACTTTATCGCCGACTGGCGGACAAGGACGTATGTGCGGCTGCAGCAGCCCATCTACAGGACTTCAGTACGAGACCAAAATAAACAAAACGGGGGTGACTGAGTCCTGTCACCCGACCTTATTTGGTGGAACGAGCTACTGGACTTGAATAGATACCCATGTTCACAAACGGATCCAGTGCTGTGGAGCAGCCAGTCCTCAGGCTGTTCCGACGGATGGTGAGACCACAGCAAACTCTTTGTCACTCGCCTAGAGAGGTAGCATAGAGAAGAGTGCAATATATGGTAAGGGAATTTGACATGGCTCTACACACATGCATACAATAGGCCTGAAATTACACACATATACACACACACACACACACACACACACACACACACAGGATGTATACATATCACCTATTTGAAATCTGACTTGTTTTTTTTTTGGTTTTGTTTTCCTAAATAATCACAATGTGTCTGTTTATTGCCTGTATACTACATTGGGGGAAACCATACAATTAAATGAACCACGACTGTAACCGGTACAAATTATATACGAACGACTTGGTTGTCTGTCATTCATGACTTAAGACACGTTAAGTATGCGTTTAACGTCCCCTGGATTTAAGCACATCCGTAATGCATTCCTTCAGGAAGTCACTTGGAATACTATTGCTCAGTCCCCAACTCTCTAGAGTTGAAAATGTTCATGTACAGTATTTATGCTTTTCTTTTCTTTTTAGTTCCTCGTTTGACAGCGCTTAATTTATGGACGACGTAGCTTTCACACATTCTGTGGCAAGACCCTTAATGTTGATTGTCTCTTCTTACACACACAAGAAAGAGCGATAGATGAACAAAGACAACACACACGCACACACACAAACACACTCTGATGATAAAGACTGTGATGGTGGATAAAATGACAACTTGTATGCGTGTGTCCGTTCTTGACGCAGATCTAGGCTCGTTCACAAGGATACAATTCACTTGCCGTCAAAAGGCTATAACATAATCCACCGCACGCAGACTACGCAAAAACCAGCCCCCCCCCTTTTTCTGAAGTAAAAGGTGACCAGCTTACACACTGACACTCACACACACGCACGCTTAGCCACGCGTCTTAAGGGTTAAGTGGTGCTTTTACTTGATCCCTGAAAAGCCTTGGGAGACCTCTCGCGCTACTCCACTGACCATCTGGGCTTCTTCCAGTCCCGTGAGCCCCCAGTGGTTTCTAATGTGAGGGGCTAATTGGATTAGCCGTGTTCATAGACGTCTGCTGGGTAATAGGTACTGGGCTCTCTGCTTCTGTACACTGTAACGTGATGTGTGTTTAAGTGGAATGGCCGCCGAGTGTTATGTTGTGAACGTAGGCAGGTGAGGAGCTGTGTGCTGACATTTTTGCCAATCAACAGGCTCAATTCTAGAAAACTAGGAAACAATACAGAGGGATGGAAAAGATTACCTTTACCCCCCCCCCCCCCCCCCCCAACAAATAGTGTATGTTTATAATGTTATATGGTTGGTTGTGTTTCCAGTGCCAAGTGCTGCCCCCCCACCCACACCCACCCAGCATGTTTTCAATTGTAGTCACACCTGCTTTGGATTGTACTTTAGAAGCCAATTTTCAAACGACAAATGTATGTGTTGTCACCGTGTTTAAAGTTAGTGAGTAATATTCATGGGTTTTTAAGAGCTGTGTGTGTTACCTGTGCGCGCGTGCATGTGCCATCACGTCCAATGGACTATGACGTCTACAAACTGGGGCAGGCGGGTCCTCAAATCTCACAAATGTACTTCTAGCTTTATGTGAACTAGTCAAGTCACTCTGAGGCAAAATAAAATCCATTTCGCATCAGTCCAGTGCTGAAAATCACTTCCACTCACCCCTGGTTCTGGTGTGTGTGTGTGACCTTTCTCAAATGTAAAAGAAACGACCATTAACTAGAAAGGTGCATCTTTTTTTGACAAGGAAAACAATATATCCTAACACAGTGTCATATTCTAAAAAGCACAAAAGACCACATTTTACCAGCACTGGTGAAAGGAGCATGTACCAGCCTGTGGCAATGCTCACAAATCAAACTCGTTCCATCTTGTCATGTAAACTCACACTGAAGCTCATGCCATGCATCTTTCAGTAAGTTATAAGTGACTTCTTTCTGCCTGTATGTGAACCTTTGAGTCTCTATTGATGTAAATATTTGGTATATATTGCCTTTTTTCTGTAAATAGTGCACCCATGGTCCTCAATTGTTGATATGAATCTAATGGCATATTTTTATATACATGTGTATGTAATCCCCACTCTGGTTTGTCACTTTTTAAATTATAACAACTGAAGGAAGTGCATGAAAGACACTACGGTCATCAGATAGATTCAAATGGTGATTAGACCCCACAAGTGTATAAAAGACCGCAAATGAATGCGTTTCCTTTATTTGCCAGGGTCATATACTTGCAAACCAACACAGTTCCAGCAAAGGGAAAATCATGATTGCACCCCATAATACAACAAGCTTCATCACCGCTATCCTCCTTTCTCAGTTGTAATGATTATACTTCATCATCAGAGTTACTTAAGAGTTTGTAGCTGTTCCTCTTTTTGTCACTGTGGCATCCTCTTTGTAATTAAAACAGTTCACTGGTGACAGCTGATGTAACTGTGTTATTTCTTGATAAAAAAATAAAAAATACACATGGATAACTATTTTTTTTAACTTTTTTTTGTGGTTTTGCCATGCATGCATTAACGTCCAGATGTGTAGTAACTGACTGGGTATCCCCACGACATTTTAATTTCAACTCGGGATGTGCGCTTTAAACCCGCTGACCCACAATGAGGCGTATTGTGATGCGACGCGGCTGTTCAAGTCCCAACAACGGGGCGCGTGCTCTCCCTATCTGCGGTGCGCACGCACGCACGCAACACGGGCGCGCGCGTCACCGTCTTCACAGACAGCCCCTTTGTGCGAGTCCTGCGGTGGCTGTGAAATGCGCGCGTGCACGCCCGTGCACGTGCAGCCCCAGTGGCGAGTGAGTCAGTGAAGACGGTCAATGGAGAGTCAATGGAGAAGACAGAGCAGCGCAGACACACACACCCCCATTGTGCGTCCTTCGGGGATGCGGGGGCTTCATAATGTGTCATCCATTCAGATACCGACTCACCGTCCAAGTCCGTGTCTGTAATTCTCATTAAAAAAACACAAATATAACTCACGAGCTTTATTCACCTCAAAATGGTTGCTCGACGCCGCTTTATAGACACATAGTCCTACCCTACGAGGCTCGCTACTCGACATCTTGTCTATTGTTGCACTCAAACCGGCGGGTGGGGACTAGAGACGGGGGACGTGGAGTGGCGGTTGACGGTTTTTCCAACTCGTCATCGACCCTCATCACCTCTCTTTGCAACGGTGAACGCCACGTAAAAAAAGCCTAACCCTCGTCTTTAAATTCGCCTTTGAGAGCCGAGCATTCCCATTGAAGGGGATGCACGTGCGTTGAAATGCGGCTCGAGACGAGAGCCCTGAGCCGAACGGCACGAGACCGTTATTATAACCGGTGACGTCGTCCGGCCGGCTCGCGCCGCGCGTATTCCCGCATTTTTTTTCCCTTTTTTTTTCTTTTTTTTTTTTTTCGCGTGGAGCCGTTATTGCCATGGCGACGAGGGAGCGCGATACATAGCGGACGACGCGAACACAACGCAAACAACGTAAAGTCGAGGAGCAAACGTCCGCAGAGAATTAAAAAAAAAAAAAAAAAAGAGAGAGAGAGGGGGGGGGGAAGCTAGCTAGCTAGCTACGCATTAAAACAATATATAGGCTCAGGCGAGAGCTAAGCTAAGCTAACTCTGAGCGCACGAGGCAGCCGGTGACGTGACGTGGCGTGACGTCGTCGTCTCGAGGGGGGGCTTCACTTCACGCGGCGGCGGAGCCCGAGTGGGAAGGACCTCCCTTCAATACCGGCACTGTGGTTTTTTGGGTGTATTGAGAAACTTTTTTTTTTTTTTTTTTAATTAATTACAACTCTCGACCCCGGCGGATGAACAGATGATGCTTACGTCGTGTCAGTAATTTTCAACCGTGTTAACCACCACCATCTGGTAAGTTTGGCAACTTTTTTTTCACACTATTGTCTATGCGCTACGTGTGTTAACGGCTGCGGTTGTTTTAGGTGGGGGAGAAATGGCATCATCGGTATAATGTGTGTGTGTGTGTGTGTGTGTGGGTTTCGTTTAAAAAAATACAAAGTCCGTTATCCATCATGTCTGCGAGTACAATGCATCCTCCTCGCACAGCACGCCATGTCAAATACCACAGTTCAAAACGCACCGTGTTATTGTCGCCAAGGCGAGGCGGTAATCATGGTTTTCCTCCCTTTCTTTAGAGTATTTTTAATGGCATGGTGATAACGCGTCCTCGATATGGGATAACTGTTGTTATGATAGGCCTGTCTCTGTGTGTGTCTGTGTAGTTAACTAGGCGGACTTTGTGTGTGCGTTTGTTTCCTCTACCGGCCGCAAACACCGGCCGGTAGTCTCTCCCCCCCCTCGTTGTGTGACAACTGTGTGAGCTAGGCTTGCAAGGAGAAGCGACCCCATGGCAGGTAGCCTTACCTACCGCCAGGTATGGACGCATCGCCGCCGTCCGGCTTTCTGCTAAATCGCGGCGTTGTGAGGCAGACGGCGTTACTACAGGGGCAGTAAAGCGAGCCACGCTCGAGCCACTGCCATGGGAACGTGATGACCTCAGTGGTAGTGTTTGATCCCTAGCTACCCCGAGAGAGAGAGAGAGAGAGAGAGAGAGAGGGAGAGGGAGAGGGAGGGAGAGAGAGAGAGAGAGACTGTCTGAGTTTGGATGCTTATGTTTGTTTGGATACTTATGACTTTTGAACCATAGTTCTTCCTTAAGCATATCACTATCCCACTGCAGCCATTGCTATGCATGCATTATTTAAAATTATAAAAATGATAAAACCATCGACATTTTGCACACGTGGCTTAGGTAGAGGCCAAGAGTCACTTCCTCCCCCTGCCGTTTACTCCACATCTGAGAAATAGGGCGAGTTTTATGGCTATGCTGTTTCTCCTTAAATATTATTTAAGAAGGACATTAGAGATGCAAAAGAGAGAGATGTTGAGTTTGTTTCCCCCATGTTAAAAGCTTGCCATGCGTTCCCAACTGACATTTCAGTGCACAGTGCACCAACCCAAACTGACAGCAGCAATTACACTGCTTTCTCCAAATTACCATACTTACCCTCATTTCACCTCTCTCTGTCACGCTCTGCTTTTCGATGTCACTCTCTGGCTCTCTCCCTATTTCTTTGGCCCTAACTTTAATTAGGAGGTGTTGTAATGATAGGTGTTGTGGATTAAACCAAACCGTTCTCACCCCACCCAGAATTCTGTGGTAATGTTAGTGTATTAAATGTGTGAAAGAGAGCATTATTTAGTAAAGAACAGACTCAGCTTGAGCCAAAAAATGCATCCATCCCTCTCAAGTCCCAATGCACTGATAAATAGTATTTTAAACTCAGTTTTTGTAAAAATGTTGGTATATGTGGATTTTGTCATAGCTTTTCGTCATTATCTGTCAATCATAGCCGGTGAGTCGTAGGTGAATCATTTAGAATTTTGAGAGCTGCTTCAGACAGATACAAATCTGTTGAAAATAAAGGAGTGGGTGAATCTCTGCACGATGCAATACAGATATGTGTGTGTATCCATGTGTCTGTGTCCAATGTCCATGCGTGTCTGTCTGTCTGTGTCCATGCGTGTGTGTGTTTGTATACATGTGTGTCCATGCGTCCATGTATGTGTTCATGCGTGTGTATGTGTGTGTGTGTGTCCGGGAATGCACCAGATGCTTGCCTATGGTTATCTACCACTCCGGGGGCCAGTCTGTCTTTCTGTCCATCCGGTGGACAGGAATGCAGCCAGATGATCGTGAGCCTGGGTGCTCCCACTGCACCCTGCTTCCATAAATCCATAAATGCCAGGCGGGAGTCGCTGTCCCAAGGAAATTCCCACTTCAATAACCCTAAATCCCATCCCTAGAAGCTAGAACTGGCACTTAGATCAGGATTGGTAAGGGATTGTATAATTAAAGAGGAGCATAAAACAAAATCCGAGAGCGAGCACTTTCTGAGCATGCGGACACGCGTGTGTCCGTACCCAATGATTAAACTGACCCCTTTTATTTTAGCATTTCACCACAAGAGCTGTATTAAAATACATTTTTGAGTTGACAGTCACCTATGTATGAAATATGTCTCATGGTCCATGTAAAGAATAGGATTGAAAGTATAGGGTATATAATCTTTCTATAAGTATTATAATTGTGTGTGTGTTATTTTGACAGGTTTAACGGTGGTTCACAATTCTCTGCCCAGTTTGCAAGTCACAAATTAGTGCAACTAAGCGGGACTGTAAGCGCAAAGGTTTTTTTTTTTCAGGTGGTTCAGCATACACTTTCTATACAGGAAGTGAAAAAGATTTGAATGATTTATGTCTCTGGACTTTTTGTGACTGGGACAGGGGCCAAGGATCAGGTGGTGTATCCGTTCCTATGTCATTATATTGTTATAGGACATAAAATAAGAGAAAATAAAATGTGTATAGTAGGATATACTTTTTCATGGGCAAACACCCAGGTCCAACTAACCTGAATTAGAAGGTTTTATATGCAAGTATATTTACATTCTACATTCATACATTCTTGTACAAATACACACACGTGTATCAGTGGGCATTGGAGCCGTTACGCATTTGGACTAGAGTGCATGTGGTTTTGGTTAACATTTGTTTAACATACCCACATTCCCGTCCACCTTTCCAAGATGGGGATCCAATGGGGAAGTGGACTCAGTGACCCAGACCTCCAATGAACTTAAAATACTCTTTTACAGTCGACCCCGTTTTTTACAGTGGTCACCCACTTCAGGTAGCCTACTTTTAGTTTATTTTTAAGAAGAAAATGGAGAAGGAGGACCTCACTTTATTCAGTGCATCACAAACATTTATTTTACAGTTTTTACTTCTTTCTTTCTAAAACATTGAAATCTTACTTACTTTTGAATGGGTTGGGTTGTTTTTTAGGTTTTGCTCAAGTGTTTTTTCCCTCAAAATGGCCCAAGTGAGTAAAACAGTGATTATCTAAATCCATGTCTTTGTTTGACAAATAGAAATTACAAATTGTTTTCTTGTCCTGATGTTGATGTGATTGTTATGCGTGTGTGTGTGTGTGTGTGGCTCACTGTCTCCGCATGTGAGCTTGTGTAATATAAATATAAGTGTGTGTGTTGTCCTATTTTTTTGCTGTTATGACACCAGTGGCACCGGTGAACCTGTGAGAGCATGCATGTTTACATGAATATCGCTAGAAGATTACATGTACCTGTGGGAATGGGACGATATTATTATTAGTCATGGGGTGTTTGCTCATAAGTTGAGTTACAGGGATTGCTTATGGTGTTTATTACTTAAAGTCAAATACTTTTGAAACAAATGCGCAAAAGTAGTCCAATCCTCTAAAGTGCTTCTGTCTCATAAAACTGATGAAGGCTTTGAGGTTTGAAGTGAACCACTGGCTGATTTTCAACGTCTCAAACTTTTATTGCCATCAAATTCCATTACTTAAAGAAAAAGGAAACATTACTGTCATGGTTATTATCATTGATTATTTTTTTGACAAAATGAATACCATGTTTGTGAAAATCATTTCCCAATAAATTATGTACAAGAGCTGAATGTCCTTTGATCATGAAAATAACTCATGTCATGAAATTTAATTGATTCATTAAATCAAAAATCTTCATTTCAAAAGCTAGTTTCTTAATTTTGTCTCAGTAGTTCATCACATCAACACAGACATGAAAGCACGTCTAGAATACCAAAGGTTCCTCAATGATTCCAGGCTGGACCCTCAATGTGAAGGAACCTGAAGATGAGGGTTGAGGGGTGAGGTAGTTCTTGGGACATCCAAAGTACTTCTATGAATGTTTGGACACTGAAAGTGTCGGTCCACCACCCCTTGTAGGCGTCCACAGTGAAACCGAAGAGACAGAAGCGTCCCGGGTGGCCCATGTGAACACGAGCAACTCTTTTGTTCCATCGCCTGCGTTGCCACGGTGGTGCACATAACAGGGCCGCCACCACAGCTGGATAGCCTCTCCGCACGCTAACTGACTCTCGGCTCAACCGAGTCCTCTCTTTAACCTCGGCGAACGCCATGCAGCGAGGAGACACAGGAGAGGAGCTGCTGCTGCGAGGCCAGCGTGTGTCGGTATACTGTTCCACTGTGGAAAAAACATGGCCGGTGTGGTGACGACATGGCAACCCAAGGACAGGCCAAAGTGAGAAGTAATACCATGAGCTGAGACGAGAGAGAGAGAGTGAGAGAGAGAGAGACGGCTCCACCACCAGCAAGAAGAGAAGCGCGCCTACGTATCAAACTTGCCCCCTCCCCCTCACCATCCACCCCGACCACCATAATGAGAACATTGTCTATACTGTATAATAAGTGAGAACCTGCTGGCGTAAATCAGCCATTTGCTTGACGTTAATGGCCACCTCCATGTAAGCCAAACAGAGGGTATGGTTGTCACTATCGCGTCGCTGGGATGTACGTGCACATTATCTGCCGGTCCTCCCGAGTGTCTGATGGATAATGGAGTGTAATTACCTCAAACCGTTTTTGCAGGCTCAGTTCTTTTGCATTGTGTTTCCCTGCCTTTGGATCGTAAGTAAATGCGCACTACAACTAGGTGCATCGTCTCCGGCTTAACACGCTAAGTGGTTCTGAATTAGAATTAAATGGACGCACGCACGCACGTTATGGGGAAATCATCTCTGTTGGCGTTCGAATGGTGGTGTTTTTGTCTGCTCGATCTACCTATGTTATTATAGGGTTAACAAACGTGGGGCCGTTAGTCTTTGTTTGACCTGCATTTACACCCCTTAAGCGTCCTATCACAGTGCCGGGTCAGCCGTTTTGCAGCGTTGCTGGAAACAAAGTTTTCAGCGACCCACACAAGGGCATTTCGGTCGGGCCGAACCATTTTGGGAAGTAAAGATCTGAATTCCTTTTAATCCAGAATCCAGATCCAACCACATGTGTTGTGGTTGTAGAAAGCTTGAGTAACTTTGGTATGAGTTGGTTTCCAACTGGCAGAAGTCTGGACAACGTGCCAACAAGTTGGTTTGACCAGAATGTATTTCAGTTTACAGTTTAAACAATATCTGGATCATTTTTAGCATTCGATGATTGTAGAGCATTGCACCTAAGAACGAGTAACTTGAAATGGGGAGGAATAAAATTAGATTGTGGTAATGTATAGATAGACAGCTGCCATTTCTTTAATTGCCCCCCCCCCACCACCATTAAGGGTGACCCAATGGTCATTAAATCATTACAATTTCCAAATCACTGCAGCACCAATTTTGGTTGTGTTTTGGCTTCTTTTTGGATGCAAGACTGAGGTGTAAAACAATATCTTCTCCAGTTAGAGATTGTTTGGTTGTTCCTTCTCTTACTCTCATCTTACCCTGATGTCCCTCTTTAGGGAGACTAGTCTGGAGTGAATCAGTATCAATTTGTAAGACTTTGTAAGAGTTTCTGAAACAAGTTTGACAAACTAAAGCAGGCTTGTTACTTGACATGCCGTGATTCGATATCCACATTCAAGCATACCCCATTCTAATATACTTGTTAGATGAGAGCCTTCAGTGTGGCATCCTCAATGGCAAACCTATGAGCTGAAACTTTTGGGTCAAGCTCTGTCCTGAAATGCCCCAGTATTTGACTCATTGTTGCGTTTCCTCTGTTGTGGTTCGTTACTTCCCACTCAATGTTAACAAGTTGCCTGGTATGACATCAAGAAGCCCAAAACAGCTCAAAAACATTGGCTGTGATTTTAACGTTCAAACCCCAAAAACCCACCACATAATGGAATAATGTCCGTGTTTTTCTCCTTGTGCCTCTTAAAACCCTGCTTTATTGTGGCTATTTATAGCTAAAAAAAAATGTGACTCGTCATTTGCTGTTGTCGTGACTTGTTGTTTGAATCTGTCACACGGTGGAGTAATTACTGTTTTGTGACTGTAAGCAAAAGTCATCGTATTTGCCCCCTTCTCTCCCGTCCCTTTCCATTCGGTTCGGCCTGGTTTTGCATTAGTCTAGTGCGGTTTATACTGTCCATTCACACCAAATGAATTAAACAGTGTGTGGGCTGCATTTTGTTCAGACTGTGTGGGAGTTTAGACTATGTTATCTTCTTTATTGTGCTCACTGGGATATTCTGGGGAGTTCATGTATCGATATTCCCCCCCCCCTATATTCGTAATAACCATATTTTTAAAGCATTTTAATTTAGCCCCACATTTTTAATATAGCCCTAAATATACATTCCCTTCACATAATTGCAAGTTTTTAATCAAGTGATTGCTTCAAACTCTAAATATCAAGTTCAGCGCTAACTTCCACTAACTACAACTTCAACTGTATTGAAGCAAAGTGCTGAGAGCACAAGAGTTATAGCCCTTTGTGAATTCCTGATGGACATTAATGGAAAGCTATGCTGGTGTTGGTGGGAGGAATTTCAAATGCAACGACCCACACATCACAACCATATGCAACAAGGAGTCAGTGTTCAGACATGGGAAAAAAGTGACCGTTCAACCCACGTTTACGAGCCCATAGCGAACAGAGAGGGTTGACAGGTGGTTGAATGAATAAAGAGTGAAAGGAGAGCGCTATAGGGGAGAAGAAAGAGGTACGGCCAGACTTACAGACGAGGAGAATGAAGAGCTTGCATAACTGTAAAAGGGTTCACACAGAAAGCGATGCCAGACCAAGTGCAGATGCAAACGCATGTGAAAGACTGGATGTATGCAAGGCATGCATGAATGGTGGCGGTGGCACCCAGGGTTTCAACACGTGCCTCTGGGATGCCAAGTCCAAACGTGTTGCGGTTGTCTCTGTATCTCAGTGCTTTATGGGAAAACCTCAGACAAATAGGACTTCAATCCAACACCTCACTGCACTGATTGGCAGTGAGTGAGTGATTGGCCGAGAATAGATTATTGAAAAAGTTTCTCACATTTGAGATTACGTTGTGTTCTTGGGAAGCATCAGATGGTCACTAGGTCACTGCTCTCGAGATTTCATATTCATTGCATGTTGATGCATCTTTGCATCATCTTACTTCAAATCCTCCCACCGCCCTGCTTGTTATATTGGCTCCCATGTACAAAGCCGTGCATACTTGTGCAATATTAAAATACCAGAAACTTCCTTTGATAGTGTCCAGGAAGCATTCTTTGACTGATCCTAATATTTACAAAACATACATTTTAATAAATAAAAAAACTTCCCACCCAGTAGGAAATGGAGGACTTTTTCTATTAAAATTAAGGTTTCTTCTGAAATAACTCCTGTAAACCAGTTCAATAACAAGTGCAATATGTTAACTTGACACTTTTCAAAATGGCAATGCTTAATTGTAGGTCACCAGTTTACTCAAGTCTCTATATTTATATCATTGCAGTTTTATTGATGTTATTTTTTCGGTATGTGTGTACATGTGTGTACACACGTGCACGTGTGTGAAAGTGACCTATAATTAACCCCTTGGTTTGGTCTCAATGGCATTTTAAGGGATGGTTCTATATTTAACGTGCTATCAGGCAGAATTTTAAATGTTGGTTCTAGCAATCGCACTCCCTGCACACCCCCTCTCTCTCTCTCTCTCTCTCTCTCTCTCTCTCTCTCTCTCTTTCTCTCTCTCTATCCCTGTGTGTGTTTAGGCTCTGCTGGCTCCTTACTGCTGTGTAGTACTTCCAAACCGTTGGCTTTTCTGCACTCACTTTATCGTGCTCTTTTCTCCCTGAAATTATCTCCAAGGAACCTTGTCATTGCTGCAAGGGCCCAGTGAGCCCCAGCATCATGAACTCATTAAATGTTTTATTTCCTTGTTTGTTGGATGGCATACTTTGATTCTGTGTTGGTTTTGGGTTGTAGTATTTCGACCGCAGAGGGATGTGGATATTTGCGCATAAGTTCACGTTCCAGAGATATATTGTCCAGTTGTGTGTGTTTTATATGCGTGTTTGCTGACAAAAAGAATGGCCACTGAGTTTTCAACAACTTTTCTGTTAAAAAGCTGTTTAAAGACGGTCAAAGTGGAAGAGTTGTATTACTGACCTCGGCTCATACACAAGAACACACAACAATATACTCACTCACACAATCACAGCCATACACATATCCACACACATGCATACACACACACACACACACACACACACACACACACACACACACACACACACACACACACACACACACACACACACACACACACACACACACACACACACACACACACACACTCACACACACACTCACTTAGCCACTGTGGGCTGCAGAAACATTAGGGGGCATGTCCTACAACCATAATGGGTGTGCCTGTGGTCAAAGTGACAGTATAAGACACAGGCAGGTACACTCCACTTTACTAGTCTGCTCAAACTATTGGAGTGCATACTGTGGTGTGTGTGTGTGTCTGTGTGTGTGTCTGATTTGCATACGTGTCAGACTTGTTAATGTCACAGTAATTCTCAGTAATTTGAATATCTACATCTATATCTACAGCTGTTTGATTTGAATTGGATTAATTTCATTTGCAATTTGTTAGATATTAGTTTGCATTTGAAGCGCTACTTTTGAAGAGTGAGTGGTGTAGCTCAGTTCAGCGGAAGAGAGCGTGTGTACTGGGATTATACAGCTGTAATAAGCAGCAGCAAGAGTGCATTTGGTCCTGACTCAGCATTCATACTAGCAGCACACATAGCATCCTTGCTGGGTTGCCAAGGCAACCGGTCCAGTGACAAGTCTGGGGTGAGTTTGCATCCCTCTCCCTCCTCTCGGCGGCGTCTCTATTTAATGTCTTTCACATTTTGTTTCCTCTCTTCTGTTTCCCCATGTCATTTCCTTCATCTATTTCTACATCTCTTTCTTTACACTTCACCACTGTACTATGTGTACTATAACATGTATTGTGTTCATCTCTTCCTCTTGCTCTTTTTAACTTGAAAAGTGCCATATGGGTTTACAATGACTTACTAGACTGAATACAACAAATGTACCGACCTACTGCATTTTCTTTGCTAAGACATCCCCGTAGTTTGGAGCAGATTTGCTGTGACATTGCGGCATTAAAGTGTAGCTCACCATTTTATTCATTTACACCCTTTCATTTATACAACCCATTACTTTATTTTAGTTTCTTACTTCCTCAGTTTGGTTAATTACATGTCATTTGAATGTCATGAAGTGAAATGAAATATTGCTGACTTGTTTTCCAATGGTATGACATGTCATGTCAGTGAGTATGCAACACAGAAATCGAAGCAGAAAATCCCCAGTTCACACCTTATTGTCCGTAAAAAGAACCTGATTCACCTTAAACGCTATTTACAGCACCTGGTGGCACTCCTTACCCGTGTCACTCAAGCCTGTGTGACCTGGATTATGACTCAGGTGTTTTCTGCTGTGGGTGCGTGTGTGTGTGTGTTTCGTATGTGTTTTGTGCGCGCTTTTTCAGGGTTTCCCCATTACATTTTCTATTGCCAGGTTTTTTGTACGTGTGTTTGGAGAAGGGAGACTTGATTAAGCTTCTGTAATATTATACTATACAGGAAAATACATTGTCACAATGGTTATGCACGTTTGTCTTGGGTGACCACTTCTGCATTGTGTTAAAAGGTGTGTGTGAAGCTATGCTTATCAATCGGACAGAACCTGTGTAATAATAACCATGATGTGAGGTGTCAAGGTCTAACCCCCAGTCTCTCCTTGTGTCTAGATCATATGTACATAGAAGAATACCTTGAAGAAGATGAGGAACCACCTTTGCTGCTCAGCTCTCGTCCTTCTCACAGTGAGTGTGTGACGTCCATCTTAGTGTATATTTTTATGTGTTTGTGGTCTGAGGCTTCCCGCAAGCTATCGGCTCCAACTTTAGAGGTATATCATTATTTTTAAATCTAAATAGTTTATAGAAATGGTTGTGTGTGTGTACATTTTATGTATTTACCTGTGACTCATGATCCTGTGAATGTGTGTGTGTGTGTTTGTGTGTGTGTGGCTTCCAGGTTTTGGGCTGTGGTGGGACTGCAGCAGTGCAGTGTCGGTGGGGGGAGGGGTGTGTGTGTCTGCATTGCCCCGCTGGCCAGGAACCATCCAAGGTAACGCAGCCATCTGGACAGGAGTGATATGGGATTGGTTTCCTCCTGGGTTCTCTCACAGAAATTGGAGAGACGCTGTCATTACTGGTCACAAGAACACTCAAAGTCACATCGTATGACCATGGTTAAGAATCACTTGGTCACTTAACAATGATGCTTACAATTACTAAGTTTCACCTTACCTTAGCTAGTGTCTACCATTTTTTTGTGAATTACCTTTTAAGAAAACGTATAATGATACAGTACAGTACTTGGAAATTAAGCAAAATGCAACCGTGAACTTGAGAAATGAATGAGATAATTACACTCTGTACATGCGTTAAAGCATGACAAAAGCTAGACACTATTTAAAAATTAGAGGCTTTGAGAAACATGCGGCAAGTTGATCAGCGATGATGAGATAACAGTCTCTGTTTCTCAGTCTGGACTTGCCTTGCTTTCTCTCTCTCCAGGCGTGTGGACAGGTCCAGGCTCCAGAAGAGGACGTGCGATGCCAGTCTTGCCCACATGGCACGTTTGCAGATGCACTTGACGCTGAACTCTGTCGCCCTCATGCATCCTGTACAGACCGCCAGCGACAGGTCGCCACCCCTGGCAGCACCACGTCTGACACCATCTGTGGAGACTGTCTGCCTGGGTAAGCCTTACTATGACACATGACTACTACTAATTAGTACTGCGCTGTACCTGTGTTAAATGTGTTCATTTGTGTTACATATTTGTAACTCATACATTTGTATATAAATATGAGTCTTATGTGTGTGTGTGTTTATCTCTGAATGTGTTTTATTTGTTGTGTATATCTATATATATATATGTGTGTGTGTGTGTGTGTGTGATCTTTCGCAGATTCAACCCGTCTTCCGTTGTAAACGATGCCTCCTTAAGTCTGTGCGTTGAAGGTATGTAAGCGGTCACGTGATGTCTGCTGCATTAAAAACCCATCACTCCACATCTTCCATCCATTCTAACAACCTCTCCTCCTCCCTCCCTCCCTCCCTCCCCTCCCAGCTGGGCCGGCGGGACACGTGAGAGCGGTCCGCACCGCGGGGAAGGGCCCGGTGAGCGCAGGCGGCCGGCTGGCGAACGGCACGGCGGTGCGTGGTGCAGAGGAGAAGACGGCAGAGTACGCCGTGTTCGCGCTGGTGCCCGTCTTCTGCGTGATGGGCCTGCTGGGCATCCTGATCTGCAACATCCTGAAGAAGAAGGGCTACCGCTGCACCGCCGAGAAGGAGGGAGGAGACCAGGAGACCGCCACGCCACAGAAAGAAGGTGAGGGGAGAGACAGAGAGAGACAGAGGGAGACATAGAGGGAGAGAGGGAGACATAGCTAGAGAGAGAGAGAGAGAGAGAGAAGGGGGGGGGGGGGGTGAGAGAAGGGGGGGGGGGGTGAGAGCTATAGAGGGAGAGCACTATAGAGAGAGCTAGAAAGAAAGACCAAGCTAATGAGAGAGGGAGAGTGCTATTGAGAGAGCTAGAAAGAAAGAGCAAGCTAGTGAGAAAGAGAGAGAGCTGGAGAGAGGCAGATAGCTATAGGGAGAGTGAAGGTGAAAGTTGGGGGCTAGATAAGGAAACAAAAAAAAGGAATATGAGAGTCCTAGGAAGTGCAAAGAAACACTCATACGCACACTAATGTACACAACCCACACAACAATGTGCATAGTTGTGCAAGCATGATGAAGTAAAAACCACACAACAACCGTGCCACAGGCAGAGGTTTTGTGTGAATGCCATCTAGGTGTCTCTGTGATGCGATCACATGTTAGAAGGAATGCTTTTGTCTCCCTGAAATTAACTTTGACCCCTGTGGAGGTCATTGTGTGCTTTGTATGCTACTTATCCCTAAAAACACAGTTATTGTAACATTTGTACTCCACCACAATTCACTAAAAGAAAGAAAGAAAGAAAGAAATTAAGTAAAAAAAAGAAAGAAGCAAACTAAGTATGGAGTATGGAGAGAGACTGAGAAAGAGAGAAAACAGACTAAATCTGAATACATACATAAATAACTCATAATTTATGGTGCAAAAGGAGAGAATGATGGACACATCAGGCAGGCGGACAGACTCAGATACGCAGATCAGACACACAGCTCAGCCAATAGAACAAGTGTTGTATTACAAACATCCCCCCCCCATGGGTTCACACAGCCTTTTGTGCAACATGAGAGCCTTGAAGCTTGTTGGCCTCCTCAGTAACGGCATAGAACATATCCCCATGGCCCAGGACTACCAATAGACTAACCGATCCTGAGCCTCTTTTCAGTTGAGATCCAGCCACAGATACTACATCCACACACTTACTTGCCTGGTTTCTGGTAAGGCTAAGGCTAAAAAGAATGCATCACCTGCTTTTACTCCTCTACAATGGCACCTGTGTCGGCCTCCACACAATAAGAGGTGTGCATGCACGCCCACATTGTACTTTGTGCACTGACCTGTTTCTGTATAGGAGGTAATGTCCCGAGGTCCTATGTGTGGATGAATGTCCTATCACTGTAAACATAATGGAATGTTACATGATCCATCAATATGGGTTACGGTAGCTGCTTATCAATTCAAAATCCTGGCTTCGTCAAATGACGCTAATGTTTAAGCTTTATTTAACATCATCATTTCATATCTTAAATATGCCCAGTATTGCTGTGGTAGTTCCGTTGAGTTAAACCACTTTACTTAAATGGTACACTGTAATGTTGATCTAACTCCCTGCTTACCCCAGGTACAGTCGATGCACTGGTGTTATGTAACATTGGATGCGGTATTATGTGGCGGTATTAGGTAGTCAAGCAGGGTTGATACATAAAATAGTTTAAGGAGGCTAGTCAGAGGCTAGTTTTTTTTTGTACATTGCTATTATATTAAGTGATCCAATTACAGAGCTGAATGGAAAAGGGGTTTCGCTTTCTCACATTTCCATGTTTTTTAATCGTGTTCAGCGCTGACATAGGGTGTCGAGGGGCAACAGCTGCCCTCAGTAGACCTCACCTTTCCAATTAGCTCACAGCTTACTGTTGACGTTTCCATGACACCTGTTTGTTTGGACATCACGCTGTCGTGTTTCTCCCTTTGAATTAATATCTTCCAAATTGATACTAAATGCCATTTAGGATGAAACGGTAAGGGGACAAGAAAGACACATGTACAGATACATACTAAAAATACCGCTTTTCAGTCCATTTACTGCGAGATACTGTTAAAAGCAACAGAGCTTAGCGGGAGTAATTGAGCTTACTTAGGGGCGTCAGTGAAATAATTTCAGATGGTGATTGTTTTTGTCACAGAAAGCTATTTTCTATTATTCTATGGCCTGACTTGATCCACATGAACTTGATTGTGATAGTTTTTTATGTGACTTGAGTGTTACCCTGGTGTGTTAGTGAGCACAGAGAGGATGAGGATCAGGAGGTTTAGCTAGAAGGATAAGCCTATCCAAAGCCAATCCAAGATGAGTAGAGTGGATTTACCAGACAGCCGGCACGTTTGAAAATAATGGTGTGCCTCAGCTCACTTAGATACATTTGACCTCCAAAATATCTGCCAGCTTGTTTGCTTACTTGACTTTAGTAAACATCAATAAAAATGAACGTTCTTTTAATTCGACCGCCATTTTCACAAATGTTGGTGGTCCCTCCCCTGCCACTACGTAGCCAAGATGGCGACCATTGAGGGTGAGAAGTGTCTACACTCAACTTTTTGACCGTTATGAGTACACCATCCGGGTACTTGTAGTGCATGTTGCCACACTTGTCAGTGTGAACGCACTTACGCACAGCATAAGACTCGGGGCATAAGACACAGCATAAGACTCGGGGCATAAGACACAGCATAAGACTCGGGGCATAAGACACAGCATAAGACTCGGGGACAATGTTAAATTAATACTAAATGCACATTGTTGGAAAGAAAGACATTACACACAGCACTCTAAGCAAGGGGGAAAACACTCAAGGGGTTAATGTGGAAGAAACAACATGCTCTCAATGAAAAAAACGTTTGCATTGCGTCATTGCGGGAGGAAAAGGGTCTGGTGGTGTCTTTCCGTCAGTGATCTGCACCAGTCAGTTTCATTGCCTTCTACGACGTCTGTCGTGAAACTCGAAGTAGGGAAACTCCCTCACTCTTCCTCTCTGTCGATGTGTGTGTGTGTGTGTGTCTCTCTCTCTCTCTCTCTCTCTGTCTCTCTCTATCTCTCTCTCACACTGTATTTCTTTCTATCCACCTTTGCTTTCTCTAGATCCCTCCTTCCTCTTTCTCCCTTCATCATCTCTCATTGGTTCTTCACCTCCTCTCGTCCGAACATGACACTAACCGTCCATCTCTCTTTTCCCCGGATCAATTATTCAATCAGGCCCTGTCTCCCCGTCGTCAGGCCCTCGTCTCCCCATGCTCCACCATCATGGCCCTCTTTCCCCTTCTCATCTCCTGCACAACATGCTCCATTCACTAAGCTCATATATGCAAGGGGTCCTGTGTATAGACTCATGTTACCAATACATTTCAATGTAGAGACTGCGGCTACCGCTGCTATTCTCATCTACTCTGGAGTCTTGGCCCTCCCCCCTTCACACACAACCACACATACACACACACACACTTCATACCCCTCCCACTCGTCTCCTCACCCCCCTCTGTGGCCATCATGTAGAGAAGCCAATGCA
>JAOPHQ010000914.1:52500-78028 GCA_030340625.1 Merluccius polli
GTGTTACAATTCAGTATTTTAATTTATTCATAATCACTTTTTTTATTTTGCTGTGTGTGTGTATGTGTGTTTTAGAAAATGCTGCTGCACTTGAGGAGCTATTGCTGGAATATGAGACCAGTCAGATGGCCATGAACAAGAGCTCATCAATCAAGTAGGGGTCCTCATACACACACACATACACGCTCACATGTTAACACCCCGCTTGACAATCATTCTGCTGAGTCATGCTTCCAAAGGTCAAACTGAGGAAGAGACTATACTAGACTAAAAATATACATAAAGTGAAATATGGAAGGGAAACCCTCATCTGTGATTCGCAAAGTCATCGTGATAGTACAAATTTCGCAAGGAGCTCTATCGACTGAATAAGAGAGATAAGTTAATGTTAGACATGCTGAATGTAAAGAAAAGACCTACGTTCAATTCTTGCCATTGAATTCCTAACTTACCGCCTACTGGCTGTTCTTTCACTTCTAATAAACATTGAGTTTGTGGTACTTTGCACATTTTTGCCAAAATGCGAAAAGGCATATTCACATATTGCGAAAAAATCGTATATTTGTTCTAAAACTATAAAGAGATAAGGCAGTATTTGTGACTGTAGTCTCCTACCTAGCCTCAGTAAAGCTTGGGGAAAGTGCTGAATAGTGAACACAGTGAGTCAGTTTCTGGCTAGCGATGCTGTCTCCTGACACGCAGTTGTCAGCCACAGCTATGGACTCAGCTCATGACGATTCAGCCTTGTTCCCTGTGTGAGTAAGCTCAGTGACGCTCACAAAGCCTCTGTATTGTTGCTTGTCTGTGCATTAGTTCATGTGATATCTACGACGGCGATCGTCCTCTGTGGCAACAGTTACAGTAAAGCAGTAATCCCTCTTCTGTCTCTGTGGACCACAAATACGGCTCGGCAGCAGTAGCATCACTAGTAGGTTATCATTGGTAGAGGTTGTGTGTGATAATTAGTAATATTAATGTGGTCATATGTTACCCCTGGCCATGTTGGCAATTATTGGTTTGCACGCAGCGCAATAAATAAAACGCAGAAATAAAAAGAAAAAAACAAAATGGCCGAAGGTATATATAACAATAGCGCGCTGGAGCCAATGGGCTTTCGGGGTTCTAGAACATTCTAAACAAACACACACACATTCTCTCTCTCTCTCTCTCCCTCTCTCGCTCTCTCACTCTCTCTCGCTCTCTCTCGCTCTCTTGCTCTCTCTCGCTCTCTTGCTCTCTCACTAACACGGCTAACGGAGGTTATCATGGGTCATTGGTGGTTATTCACCAGCTAGCATAAGAGCTGGGACCCACAGTTGCATTCATCTCTCTGGCTCTGTTGTTTTAACGGACACAAAAGCACAATGGGCAGCCATGGAAGCTTTGCGCTGGGAGTCTCGTGGGTAACACAAACAGCATTTTGTCAAGCGGTAATTTGAGGCGATACATACAGATCAAGTCCACGAGATAAATCAGCACTTGATACGTCATTTAATGTCAATCTATTGTATTCATCGCGGCAATGTTTTCTTCCCTCCTTCTCTCTCTCCCCCTACATTGTCCTGCAGGTTCCCCGTGCTCTCCCCTCTGGCTCAGTTCTGCTCGCTGCCCCGGCTGTGCCCCCACCAGTCCCACCTGCACACCATCTCCGGTCTGTCCGGCCTGGCCCCCAGACACGGCTACCTCTGCTCCCGCTGCGCCCAGAGGAAGTGGCCCGCCGTCCTGTTCCCCCCGCTGGACGCCCTCAAAGACCGCCCCCTGAAGGCCCCCCAGAGCCTGATCCTGCCCTCCCTGGACTCGGGCACGGACACCCAGAAGAGCCCCCTGCTGGGGGCTCTGTGGGCAGAGGAGCCGAGGCCGCAGGCCGCGGTGCCAAAGGCGACGCCACAGAGGGCGGAGGAGAGGAGCGAAGGAGGCAAGGAGAGGAAGAAAGAGGGAGAGCTCATGGTGCTGTCCGTGGGAAGGTGAGACACGGCCTAGTGAAGCACAGCCCAACACACACACCGTGCATATATATATATATATATATATTAGTGGTGGGCCGTTATCAGCGTTAACGCGCTGCGATAACGCGAGACTCGCGCGATAACGGCTGCGCTGCAGAATGGCTGCGTCCTCTGCCCGGCGCCCCCCCCCCATCGGTCGTAGGTACAGGGTGGGTTACGATCGCGCAGACTTACTTTTAGTCGTTATTTAGGTAGCACACACATATTATGAATGCCTTTGACAGAATTCAAATGAGCCATTTTAATCTAGATTAATCTAGATTAATTCCAAGATTACAGTGAGATTAATCTAGATTAAACAAATTAATCTATGCCCACCACTAATATATATATATATATATATGTGTGTACCGAAAAGATAAGAGCACACACTGTCACGCGCACACATACACAATCACAAATGCAAACAAATTGTGGTAAACACTTCAATTCTTTACTTTTAAATTCTTTACTTTTTTCCTGATTTTCCCGAACAGATTTCAAGTTGCCCAGATTCCAGAGAATAGACCTATCACCGTGGAAACCAAGACATCCACTCAGGAGCCACGTAACTCTCTTTTCGGTGCGAATCCCTTCTCCTCACTCTCAGCAGTCTCAAGGAGGTACAGCATCCCATAACACTACCCTCTTCTCTGCCCACGTCTGTGCCTTTCATTGCATTTCTCTTTCCTCTCGGCCTCTTTGCTTTGAGTCCCTCGTTCCTTCCCCCCCCCCCCCCCCCCCCCCAATCTTTGTCTTCTGTTCACCCTGTGTCGTTTCCCTGTTGTCTTTCTGTCACATGGCCGAGTGCCTGCCTAAGTGCTGTTGAGCAAACCGCAAGGCTCCCATGTGAGCACAGAAGGGCGCATCGACTTGCTTGCTCTCAGCTCAACATTGAATTATGTAACAGTAACATCCGCTTGGCCCCATGTTGCCACTGTCACTAGGCATAGAACATTACACACAACATGCACTATCCCTGGGAACTCATGAAATTAGATAACAATTCATTTGATTTGGTTGATGAGGAGAGGCCTAGACTGACTCTGTTAGAGGATGTTTTTCAAATTTCATATAATAGCGAATATTCCAAATTAAATATTGACAAGAATATTACATTTTCAACGCTGGCCATTTCCTTCCTTCCTCATTTTATTCACTCTTTTCTTCTCTCTGTGTGCCCCCAGGTGAACGGAGGGATGCTGTACTTGAACGCTACCTCACTGAGGATAACCTCATGATCAATGGACAACTCAAAGAGACTCGTGTCCATTAAGGTCCACACCACGTCACTGAAAGAAGAAACCCAAATCCTCCTCTCCGTTCAATGGCTGACTGGTTAGCTTTGGAAACGATCTCATACCATCATACATATCTATTTGACTCTTTTGTTACAGAGTTTGATTATTTTCTTACACAATCATAGAACCACCGAAAGGCTTGCTGGGCACCTGCCGTTCTGTTGCTTTATAAATTATTATAATTTATTATAATTATTTTATAAACCCATTTTGATGGGAGGGTGGGTTGAATAAGCGGTCCTCTTGACATGGCCGTTCAGAAGCTTTGTGATTAGTTACCCATCTTTATCCCACACAGGAAGAAAGGATGGGGATGATAGGAAGACATGTAGAGGGTGAACACAGGGAGTGTGTATGTATTGGAGCTTCTAAGAGAAACATGTAAACATACACACCATTGTAGGTCCTCGCTCATCCCCTCTTTAGGTCACTCTCACACACACACACACACAAACACACACACACAATTGCATCAACATATCTATGCGTATGCTCATACACGTTTAGTTAGTGTATGTTAGTATGTAATGTAGTTACTATTCCCTGTGGGAGTGCAGAGGTTGTAAATACTCAAGTACAAACAAGTACACATTATGAAATGCAAAATTAAAATGGGTTTGTGTACAAGAACGACACAATCCGTAATGAACAAGTAAATACATTTTAGCCATTTTCAATAGCTCCTTGAGATTCTTACTCTTAACTTTACAGGGGAGATTTTTAAAACAAAGAGCTTGTTAAACATTGAGCTCACACAAACATATCCATTTAGACAGCCGAAGAGACATTTTGGTTATGAAATACACACATAATGTTAGTGATTATTTATTTATTTTACTTTTTTTACTTTTTCACTTTTTGACTGGCAGTGTTTCTATAACATCGCTGATCTGCAGTAGCTTTCCTAAAGTCATTACACATGTAAAGACTTCTGGAGCCTGGAAAAAGAGCTTTGAGTTATTGTACGAGAACCATAAAGTTTGCCGAATAGTACGAATATGTAAATATGTGAACATATGTAAATATGGGCGGGTATGGAGAAAGACTTAAACCGTCTTATTCCGTTAGAGTTGTGAAATACTGAATTCGAAGGATTCATGAAAAACATTTGTTTTGCTTCAAAGGTCAAGGTGCATTTCAAATCCAATTATGCTCCTCTTTTTACTCACTAAAAACAAAACACTAGAATTACCACAGAATAGAAATACAGTAGTTGAAGGATATTCTCCTATGGGATGCTGGCCAAGTACATTTTTTTACAGGACACTATTGAGTATTAAAAGATGTACCATAATCATCACATGGTTTTTTTTTAGCTCTGCATTTAAAAATTCTGTTATGCTGGTTTTTATGCTGACCATATTAAATCATGTCTGGGGCGGGAGGGGTATTGGTAAGGAAACAAACATTTCAATGTTTTGAAATGGGCAGGGGGGGGGGGGGGGGGTATTGGTAAATAAACTAAAACATTTCAATGTTTTAAAATGGGGGGGTATTGGTAAACAAATAAACATTTCAATGTTTTTTTAAAACTGGTTATGATTATTCAGAATAATAGTAATCCTTATTGTTACAAGCTCATGCTGTAAAAAGGATTGGAAACTTGACAAATATTCTGGCTGAAATCTTTAATCTTGAAATAAACAAGAGGTTTATTTTCATTGTCCTTTTGTCCGTTTATTTCGGCATTGTACAGCTTGTGTTTCATAGGCAGACACTGGCAGTATTGCCATCTAGTGGTACGAAATTCTAATTGCTCCTAAAAAAAATGCTCTTCATAGAGGTTTCACTCACTCCATGAAATATTTACATACACTAGTAAACATTTTATTACTGTGATAACGTGAGTTAGTTAGCCAATGTGTTTGCCATCCGTGCGAATCAGTGATGTTTTACTTATCTTCATGATTTCGTTCAGCTCAGTTAGCTTATAACAACAATTACACGCATGAATGGGAGCCGATTTGCTCAGCGAGGATATTTTATATATCAGAATGGATATATTAACTTAATCAGACTAGAAAAGTCAAATGAATCCCTTCAAGTTAGAAAAAACTGAACAGGGGTTATATCCCCCCCCACACACACACACACACACACACACAAGAAATGTAAAAAAGACCTACACACAGATCACAGTTGTGTTGTCAACGCTACATTTGCACTTCCTGAAATGCCGTTTTTGGCTGTTTTCTGCTTCTTTCTCTTTATGGATTTCCGGAAGTCTTGGCCCGCCATGAAGTAGAGGATAGGGTCGATTAGGCTGTTGAAGCTGGCCATCGGCTTGGTCACCTTGTAGGCTATGCTGGACGCCTCCAGCAGTTTACAGGTCATCTGATCCAGAGACACAGGAGGAAAACAAAACAAACATGCTTGAACCATTTGATATGAATGAGCAGAGGGGCGTGGCTCCCAGGACTTTGTCTTCTCATGAAAACACGGCCGTAGCTGGACGCACGGGAGGGAGTCAGATTGAGTTGTGTTTGAGTGTACAGTTTTTCCTCAATTGCTTAGACACAATTCCTGGAACAACTCACCATTTTCTCAAATCGCCACACGATTTTAAAAACTCACACCCAGCGGTACACATATCTCATTTCTGGGTGAATTCAAACTTTTACCCTCAGACAGCACACACACACAAGCTGTCAAAAACCCAGAGTACATGACTACTACATGACTACATTGTTACACACTGGAGGGATTAAGTCAAAACACTGCTACCAAAACGTGTAGAATAGGTTTTTTGAGGGAAATAACTGCAACTTAACCCTTTCAGGAACACCATGATGAGAGAAATTAAAAACAATAATACTGTAAATAGCGCTTAATATTACAGTAGTGGCTAAGGGAATACTATATGCTACTTGGTCAAAAACCTGACCTTTGAAAATGTCACATTGAAACCAAAACATGCAAGGAAAGAGTCCATGCACAGTAAACTACTTTTCAAAAGCTTTACTTCCAGGTGCAGCATATGTCCTGGTTGTTCCAAAGCATATGGACATGCCTGTAGGCCCGATTGACTGTATTGACCCAGCAGGGCCACAGCCTGCGGTATGTGGACGTATAGGACGCGTGCGCCGCACTGACCTGCTCCGGCCGCGTCTTCCTGAGGTATCTGAAGGAGTAGTACAGGCTCCTGGTGAGGTGGAAGGGCAGGAAGCACAGCATGAACGTCACCAGCACGAGGATGATCATCTTCACCGACTTCTGCTTGGTGCGGTGGGCCGCCCGGAGCCCCTGCTCGCCCTCCCCCGACCCCCAGCTGGGCTCCAGCAGCTTGCGCACCATCAGGCCGTAGCACACCATCACCACCATGAAGGGCAGGGCGAACATCACCACCGAGATGACGGAGCTGTACACCAGGAAGTCATCGAAGAGCTCTGGGCCGGTGGTGTCGAAGCACACCAGGCCCTTGCCGTACCGCCTGGTGAACAACAGATGCATGCGCGGTTTTGTTTTGTTTTTATGGGGGGGGGGGGGTTGGTAAGATGACAGTGGCTCTCTCCTGAGTGTGTGTGGTGACGGCTGGTTTATCCTGGGTGCCATGATGGCTCTGCACCACAGGGGTGCAGCCCCACCCAGACCCAGAGTCTACTGTAGTCAGTCTGACTGGGTGAGGCTGTGAAACCAGCCATCAACCACACACACACTCCACAGGAATACAATGATCTCTAATAAGTGTACACAAACCCGGGGACATACTGGAAGTAAATAAGTCGCCATTACTGCAGTGATGTCTTCCTGCAATATGCGCACGTTTGAATGCCTTGAATGCAATTCCTAAGAAGTGTACAATTTTCGACTTTTACCTCTACTTTCTGTGTTAGTTTTGACAAGGAGTTCTGATATTAACAGAAACGACTTTGTTCCCAATAACATTTATTAAATGAGTATATCGCACAGCCCTTCATCACTTGAAATGTGGCGGATGGTCAAGTGGTCCATTGTTTCTCTATAATGTCGTAACCAAGGTCTAACTAATATGTCAAATTTGAATAACATTAAGATTGCCATCCGTATAAGGGGCCTCCGTCAGCAACTGGGGGCCACTGCCTATTCACATGTAACTAGTTAACTGCAAGTGGCTTTGGTTAAAAGTGTCTCTAACAGAATAACACTCCCTTACGCCAGGCATTGCCGTCGTATGTGTGTGTGTGTGTGTGTGTGTGTGTGTGTGTGTGTGTGTGTGTGTGTGTGTGTGTGTGTGTGCGCGTGTGTGATGATGTATTCGTCACCTGGTCCGGGAGAAGTAGAGGATGGGCGCCTGACAGAGGAGCACACACGCCCACACGCCCACAGACACCACCTTGGCCCGCCGGAGGCTGAGCCAGCTGAGGGAGCGGACCGGGTAGCAGATGCCGATGAAGCGATGCAGACTGATGGCGGACAGGAACAGAACGGACCCTGTGGGCAGAGAGGTGTTGTTGTTTACACACACACACACACACACAACAGTAGCATGCATCCAACCTGTTTCTGACCACGTGATGGGACATGATTCGATTCAAATTCAATTCAATCAATTCAAAGAACTTTATTTTTCCGTTAGGAACTTCACATGTGGAGGAGCAGTAGGGTGTGTCCATACCCAACAATACATACAATAAACAAACACACACGCACGCGCGCACACACACACACACACACACACACACACCATCAGCCCACACTAGACATATGGCAGATAATAAAATCTTTGCTAAGCCTGGTGATGAACCATTCTGTGCTAATCATAGTGAGTGTTACAATTTAAATGTGGTTATGTGTCTTATGTTGTATTTTTGGAGATGGACCACATTGTCACGTAGGAGTCGACCCCTCTATTTATCTGAGAAAAAATGCCATAAACTTTGGCACTTTTCAACACAGTGCTGTGTTGAAATGTACAACACACTTGGTTGAGACGTAAGCTACCATAATCAGGTCTATGAGTTGTAGTTATTATGCACTCCTAATAATACCCCCCCCCCCCCCCCCCCCCTTAAAAAACCCCCCCAATACTGTTTCCTGCGGGTAAAGCCTACCATAGAGGTTGGCGTAGAAGAGAAAGCGTATGATTTTGCAGACGGGCTCGCCGAAGGGCCAGTCGTTGGCGCCGGCGTAGTAGTAGATGAGGAAGGGCAGCGTGAACACGTACAGCGTGTCGCACACGGTCAGGTTGGTCATGTAGATGGTGGACGGCGTCCAGCGCTTGGTGCGGAACGCGATGACGTAGAGCGCCACGCCGTTCAGCGCCAGGCCGAACACGAAGACCAGCGCGTAGCTGATGGGCAGCAGCAGGTACTTGAAGTCCTCCTTGAAGCGACACGAGTAGACGAGGCTGCTGGTCTCGTTCCACGCGGCGGATCCGTTGCTCGAATTCATCCTGGATGCGGCGGCGGCGGGGACCCCCTGCTGTGGGAACAGTTTCATCAGCTGACTTGTGCGTGTGTGTCGTGTGTGTGTGTCATGTTTGTGTGGATCTCATATTGCTCGTTTTAGTAGCCTGATAGTTTAAACAAAACGCAGGCTCCTAACGTTGTCTTCCCAACGTCGAATTTGTATCGTTATTGCAATATGGATTGGAGCTTTTGATTGTTTGCAGTTATATCCACTTTGGATAGAAGCGTCTGTAAATATAGGCAAGCTGTCATGATGCCAGATCTTAAAACTCAAACATAACAATAGCACATAGTTTAACGAAAGTTTAAAACAAAACAAAGCAAAACTAGGCTAAACGAACGGACCTATTGAAAGCAAACATATCCTAGAGCACTCTGTGCTGTGGCAGTTGCTCCTGCCACACATCTTCTCAGACACAGGACACAGGTAGATGTTGTGTTTGAAGCATGCATTTATTGGAGACGGCAAGATGGTATTTGCCGAGCAGATGTAACATGCTGCCATGACAGTGGCTCTCTCCCTGAATGTGTGTGTGTGTGTGTGTTGATAGCTGGTTTAATCCTGGGTGCCATGATGGCTCTGCACCACAGGTGTGCAGCCCCACCCAGACCCAGAGTCCAACCAGTCTGACCCGGGCCAGGTGAGGCTGTAAACCAGCTATCAACACACACACACACACACACACACACACTCCACATACACACTCCACACACTCATTTAAATGACACACGCACACGTAAAATACTCCTGCTTCTCTGTGTAGCCTATGCTGCAGATGCTATCGCTGCAGATAGGAAACGCGGGAAACGGCGTGACCGTTGCACATGATGTTGAGGAATGTCTCCACCCGTCCTGCCTTTCAGCATGTGTCAAACACACAGTGACGTCTGTCAAAACTTAAGTTCCCCCGGGACTCCACCGTCTCATTTTACAGTCAGATTTTCACGTTTACATTTTAAGATTTGAAGGTACAATAACATGTATGTGATTCACCAGGCTGGATCAACTACAGGTGCACATACTGTACTAGATCTAAAGGCTCTACCAGACATGTTTGCTATTGTAAATACTGGGTGAGTGTGTGAGTAAACAGTGTGTGAATGAATGTATAAGTGTACTATTATTCTTTTTTTTTACATGTAAGTAATAAATGTAAGGGATAGCCATGTGATGTTTCCGAATAGAATCACCGGCGGATGCTTTTCCTCTAACAGACACCTAAGCTAGATTAGACGGGTCATAGGTTGAAATAATGACCATGACATGACATCTCATCTCATACTATCCTACCTTCTCTTACCCCATCTTTGAGAGGAATAACATTGATAATAACAAGGTGTAATTTCAACCGCTCTAAACCTTTTTGACATAAATAAGGCATCATTCTCTTTTTAGACAATTGTTTCTGTGGGTAGGTGGAATACATATATTTGAATCCAAGGCAGACAATATTTTGTCTCTGTTACTCACCTCAGTCCATTGCTTGCCTCAGTCCCCTTACTCCCTTGCGTTGAGTCCTTTACTGTCAGACAGAAAGACATGAACATAACTACACACAAGCATTTGAGTCATCGCATTATCATTCAAAGACACACACAACATGCAAATATGGAGCGCAAGCACTCCCATCGTCTCATGTTTGCCTTTATGTACTTGGGAACATAAGGAGCCAATATTCACTGCGAGGCTACCCGAGCAGTTCAACTGGCTATGTTTGTGTGTGTGTGTGTGTGTGTGCGTGTGTCCATACAATGTTTGTCCTCAATGTTTGATTTGACTCTTTGCTTTGATTAAAGGGATAGTGTATCTATAATCATGTTTTCCTTTGGAGTCCATAGCATATGTAAGGTTTCCCTTTTGTTTGATTATAAAATCTTCGAATATGCCTATTTATGAAAACATGATGCTCCTTGTCAAACCCTTTAATTTAATATCTGAAATTCAAAAAAACAAACAAAAGAAGGATGGCAATTTTCAATAGGAGCATAAGAAGTTTATTATACACAAAATTAGATTTTTTTCTCTAATCAAGCTTGATGGTAAACAAGTCACTGACAATACCATATTGTGAATTCTAATTGGTGGTTTAAAGAGCCGAAGGAACTATGGCGATAGCAGACAGACAAAATTGCTCTGATTGATTTAAAAAAAACTTCAAATAAACACCAAATGAATCATCTCATCTGTAATGTTAGTATTGGGCTGCGGTTTCAGTTTTTTCCTCAATCGTGTCTTACCTTTTCTTACAGGCCCACGCCTGAAAACTGAAGCGAACCAGCATTCGACCAATCGAAACACAGAAGCATTCTGGAATTTAAATCAAAGGGTATGCAGTCCTGTCAGCCATTATCCTCTCCTCTGCCACAGGCACAAAGTTCTCTGCAAATGTCTGTATGGGTGTGTGTGAGGCGAGAGTGTGCTTAATGTCTTACCTACAAGAAGCTTTGTGTATTAATGATTGAATGGTCCATAAACTTAACCTTGGCTTCGGTGCGCGGGTGAGAGATGTGCCGGGGCTGGTACACCTACAGTGAGTTGAGATAGCTGCCAGCCACTCTTGATGTGGGAATAATATTTCTAGAAAAATCTATGATCTCGACACGCCAGAGGAATCTGGTGTGACCAGATTCCTCTGGTGTGCTGAGAGGGACACCAAGCTAAGATTGACTACAAAGCCACAACAACAGCAACCATACCAACATCTTCCATACAACCATTGGCTAAACATATACAGTTGACATGCATATTAGCATACACAAACACACACACACACACACACACACACACACACACACACACACACACACACACACACACACACACACACACACACAGGTTGGTCAGTTAAAGTAGGTAAATAGCCACACTATTTACCAACTTGGCCAACATGGCTTCAAGAAAAATGCAGTAGTTTTGCATTCATCACTGCACACTTTGCATACTTTCCATAGGTACAGTTATATGATAATCTATAGGAGCTACCTTTAGGTTATTATCAGCTTATTAGTCTTTTTTGAGTTCCAGTAAATCCAGATGTACAGATGTGCTATATATATATATATACATCACATTTGTGTTTAATAATATTAAAAAGATATATATATATATATATATATATATATATATATATATATAATATATAATATATAATATATTTATTTATTTAATGATGTATTATTTATTAATTTAACAATATTGATTGTATATTTTGATTGATTGTCCTCAGATGTAACACAAATGTGCTATATATATAGCACATTTGTGTTAAATAATATAATAAAATATAATATATATATATATAATATATATACCATATATTTATTTATTTAATGATGTATTATTTATTAATTTTACAATATTGATTGTATATTTTGATGATCCTCAGTCCTTCCACCGGACAGCTCCACTACAGCAGTGTCGTCATACGGCTACAACCTGTCGTTGAATGTTTTACTATCGTTTTTTAAACGCAGCGTTTGCTGAACGTAGGCTACATTTAGGTCATTTAGCGCATTAAAAAAACCAAAAACGTTTTGTATCTCAGCGCTGAAAAACAATAAAAATAAAATAATAATAATAATAATAATACAAAAAAAATTTATATATATATATATATATTTTTTTTTTTCAAAAAAGCAAAAAAAATAAAATAATAATATATATATATATTTTTTATTTTTATTTTATTTTTTTTTATTTTTGAAAAAAATAAATATATATATATATATTTATTTTTTTTAATTTTTTTTTTGCTTTTTTGAAAAAAAAAAAATATATATATATATATATATATAAAAAAAATTATATATATATATATATTTTTTTGCTTTTTTGAAAAAAACAACAAAAAACAACAACAAAAAAAAAAAAATTATATATATATATATATATATATATATATATATATCGGAGTTGTCAAACTATCCACGGGTCTGGGCTCGGATCGACGGCTCGGTGATCGACTGCGGCGCCTTGTTGCTATGCAGGTCTGCGGGACGCAGTCTCTCTCTCCCCCCCAGAATTAACAAAGAAACCCCAGTTCACCACGTCTTAACATCGACATCAAAAACAGCAAAACACCCCCCAAAAAACGCCAATAACGACCTGCGGTTCGAGTTGGACCACCAAAAAACCCAAAAAGGAGCCGCCGGACGGACCACAACACAAAGATGACCCGCTCCGTTGTTCCGGCGTCGGTTCCGCCCATCACCGCCGGGCGGTGCTGTTGAGCTGAGTTCTGTTGTTGCTTCCCTCCGCCGTTAATTTATCCACATCCTCTGCCCCCTTTTTCTTCTCCTCCTCCTCCTCCTACTCCGCGGTTCTGTCATCCAGCTCCAGTCCACACACAACGCGGTCCAGGTCCAGGTCCAGGAGCACACTCAGTCCTCTGGTGCTGGTACTGGTGGTGCTGGGTGGTGCTGGTGGTGGGGGGGAGGGGGGGGGGGCAGCGGTCCACAGTGCGGTTAGTCTCGGTCTTTCTGTGGTGTTGTTGTGGGGGGGGGGGGGGGGTCTTAAAACACAAGCCTATCTCTCTATCACTGGTCATGGCCGCCGGTGTCAAAATCTGACTTCCTATTTTCCTCCCTCATATTGTGTGTAGGGGGGGGGGGGATATTATTATTATTTTTAATTTTTTTTTAAAAATATATATATATATACATACATGTATATATGTATAGCAAAACCAACCGCTGGAGCCAACCTGGATGTATTTGGGACTGTAACACATTTCGCAGGGGCGACACCATTCATGTCCATACTCCAACATGCAACCGCCGCCGAGGAAGGTGAGGGCTGTTTCTCTTCTCGGTGTTTTCCTGCAGACATGTCGGTGTGGTGATGGTGGTCATGGTGATGGTGGTGGTCATGGTGATGATCACGGTGATGGTGGTGGTCATGGTGATGGTGGTGGTGGTCATGGTGATGGTGGTGGTCATGGTGATGGTGATGATGGTGTTGGTGGGAATATCCCCTATCTCCTAGCTAATGTTAGCCACACACGCTAGCTGTGTTGAGTTAACGTAGTAGTAGTAAAATGGACATGCATGTGCACACACACACACACACACGCACACATTCACACGCACGCACGCACACACACGCACGCACCCTTGACAACACACACCCGGAGACCAGACCAGCACACAATACGAAATACATAACCCAACACCAGATAACACACATACTAGATAAGATCCACCCTGGACGCATGAAGTCCACATCCCAGTACACACGGCGCGGTGAAGACCCCCCCCCCCTCCCAAGGGGGGACCAGGGGGGGTCCGTTAGGGGACGTCGCAACGGGACCCTATTATTAAGACGTACATGAGGTCCACCCCCCCAACCCACCTCCTGGTCTAGGCCATGTGCATGCATGCATACCAGGGATGGCGTTGCTTCATAAGGGCAAAAACAACAAAAGAAAGTGTCAGTCTTAGTATTATTATTATATATGTATATGGCTACATACTAGTTATCCTGTGTTGTACCCCCCCGATGCGCGCATGCGCGCAGGGGGGTGGGGGACTAATTACCACTGCTGGGCTTTCTGTTAATTAGCGGTTAGTCCCACCGGTGTAGCCCAAAGCGCGCCACACACCATGCGCGTGCACGCAGACGCGCGCATGCGCACACGCACGCACGCACACACGCACACACACAGGTATCTTCTTGTTCAACATGGGAGAGCACCGTATGAAATGCCTGTGAAGTTTGAAGTATGACATTGCTGTGATTTTCTTTTCCCGTTTTTCTTATGTGCCACATTGATTTATTAATGCGCGCGCACACACACACACACACACACACACACACACAAACGTACACCATCCTTTCAGCCTTACAAAGAGTTTGTTTATTCAAGTGTTAAGTGATTTGAAGGGCCAGGTTAAGTAGGCTTATTTGGCACATAGCTGCTTTTCCAAATTGCTGGCATCAGATTGTACTTATGTACTTATGTTTTCACTTTCAGTTAAACATGAAAAAAAAAACAGTGTTTGTCTGTTTCTAATTTGATTCAAGTTATGTTATAGGTGATGTTATGTCTTATGTTGTGTCATATGTTAATGTGCTGCATACAGTCATGGTTCACTGTGCGCCTGAATATCAGTAGTTCATATCTGTAGACCTTGTTCGCTGTCATCGTCAAGACATTTCTCGAAAGCAACCCCACTCACTCATCCCCATCTTCACCTGTAGTTTCCCCTGAGAGATATAACAATAAAGTAGTGATTTTAGTCTTAATGATGTAATGAACTACCCCATACTTATCTTCAAAAGCACAGGACATAAAGGAAAGGAAGTAATAATAATAATAATAATAATTAATTGCATTTATATAGCGCTTTTCAAGACACCCAAAGCGCTTTACATAGTGTGTGGGGGGATATGACACCTTATCCACTACCAGTGTGTGTGTGTGCACGTGCGTGCGTGTGTGTGTGTGTATAATGTCTCACGGGAATGTAGACCTAACTGACTAAGCATGGGGGGTCATACTGCTAATTTATGTAGCGGTGTGGGTGTGTGTTTGTGTGTTTGTGTGTTTGTGTGTGTGAAATGTGTTTTGTTTTGTCGAGAACAGTCATGAATTTCCCACTGTTAGCGCTGTGAATAGCCAATGGAATTCTCCCGACAATTAACAATGACCTTCACAGTGACTCCCAGAGTGTGTGCCTGTGTGTGTGTGTGTGTGTGTGTGTGCGTGTGTGTGTGTGTGGATTCATGTTTGCGTGTGGTTGTATGCACGTGTGTGCAGCAGCCGGTTGTCTGTTCGCGCTGCTACTGTGCACAATATCAGAAACATAAATCTGTTCCTGAAACCTCACAGCGTCAGCTTCTTAGCCAACAGATTGGACAGAAAATGTTCTGGTCTGACTTTGTTATCCTGTCCCCGGCAGGAAAGCGGAGCAATGTATTTAACTTTAAACTTGTTAAAATACAGATATTTCTGACAGTTCTTGTGAAACTGCAGTTCCAGCCACACTCATGGCATTTGAAATATCGATTCTGGCAATATTGTCTAAATCAAATATCGTATCGTGTTTTTGACTCATACAGTATATCCTGCTGACAATATTTGATTTTAGCATTATTTTATTAACTCCACAGATGGTTATTCACATATTGGACTAAAGGAGTCTAAAACAACTCCATCACAATATATACAGCGGCCAAAACCAACAATGCCAATAAAAAGACAACATTGGATTGAATGTAACAGCGTTGCCATCCCATAAATACTCTTGCTATGTGTTTTGGATATAGCAGTGTGTCCCAGTACATGAGCTGAGGACAGAAACACACAGACCCGACTGCTTGGGTGACTCCAGGTCCCGGGAGCGTGGTGATACAACGCGACCTAATGGGTGACTTGATCCGAGATGTGTGCCGCCCCGCATCCATAGTTGGCCATGCTCAGCCTCTTACATGAATGATGTCATCGTGTGACGTCACAGTGAGAGTGGACGCTATGATGTCATTCGTGTAAAGTGGACCCTGAGTGCACTTTCGGTTCCCGGTGTAGTCAGTCTGCCCGGTAGTCGGCCTAAAAAGCTTTGATGCCGGACCTGAGTCAGAAACAATGTCTTCTGATCCCTGATTTTGAATAATGGGAAAAATTCATGGTCAGAACAACCCGATCAGCTTTTCTTTAGTTCCTGATCGCACACACTACAGAGGTACCCGACAATTACTCTAAAAATAGAGTAATGGGAGGGGTGGGGGTGGTAGTGGTTAGGGTGTTTGACCCCCAGCTGACCCAAGGTTGCGGGTCTGAACCCCGATGACTTCCCCTCGAACCTCAAGATGCATCACCCCTACCTGCTCCTTCATGACATGTGTATGAACGAAGTCACTGTAACTCACGATGACTGAATGACTCGACAGTGAGGATGGATCAACGGATGAAGACTCAATGAGAAGGACGATGGGTGCTTAAACCACTGTGTGTGTGTTGTGTTGTTCAGGTCAAAGTGACTCAGGAGTTGAAGAACACGCACACAGACCAGATGACCAGGCTGCACTTCAAACACCAGACAGAGTGCGACCTGCTCGAGGATATGAGGTACACACACACACACACACACACACACACACACACACACACACACACACACACACACACACACAACACAAGCATACGGACAAGTACTTTACTCATTTACTTTTTTAAATCTCATCACAGTATCTTGTTACCTGTCGCTCCCGGTCTGTCGCATATAATATTCACACACACACACACACACACACACACACACACACACACTGCCCATTCATCTACAACAAAGACATGAAGGATAAAAGTGTAACGCTTCATTTGGCCATCTGCTGGTGATGACGTGGTGTTATTATATGTATGACATTGTTATTGTTATTACACCTCCACCACACACACATGGACTAATGTCGACTGTATCCAAAGCTAAGATGTGAGGCGTTTGTGGATAGAGAGTAGTATTCTCATATTCCACTTTACTGAAGCACACAAGACCGGGGACATGACGAAGGAATTTCCTGCTGCCTTCTTCCTGCTCTCTCTCTCTCTCTCTCTCTCTCTCTCTCTCTCTCTCTTCCCTCCCTCCCCCTCCCTCCTTTTTATTTTCCTGTACCACTTTCATCCTGTTGCTTTATTTTAAACTCATCAGTCAGGTTTTTAATCTTCGTTCCCTCCTTTGTATTATCGTTTGCGTGTGTTTGAGTGCATTTTTGTGTGTGGCAGATTTCTTTTTTTGGCAGTGGGAGAAAACGTGTTTCTTTATTCCCGTGCTTGTCTTATGTGTTGATTATTTATGACAGTAAAACTTGTAATGTTCAGCGTGTTTAGCCCTCTCTTCCTCACCCCTCTTCTGTATCACTGTCTTCTTGTTGCTCTTGCTGCTCTCTGGCTGTTTCCAATGCACAGAGAATAATCTATATCGATTCCATAAGACTTATATATATATATTTAAATATATATATACTTGCTTCCAGTCTCTAACACTGTATTATTGCTATTGATGTTGACATCACGGGAACTAGGATGAGCAAGGGACGAACTTCAAGGTTCATGTTTCTGTGAGGGGAAAGCGTAGGTCTGGTTCAGCTCATCACCGGTACAGACATTATGGCACCGAAACTGTTATAAATGCAGGTGTGAATGCATGCGAGATGCAAGAGCTCATGACTCAAAACCACATTTGAAGGAAGAAGCCTTTAACCACATCGTCGCATTGTTGAAAGCATTTATGTGGAAATGGGTGTTTCCAAGTCCAGCTGTACACACAGACACTAAGCAATGTACTGCTGTGTACATGCTGGGGTCATCAGCAAAACTTATTTTAGCCGCCTAAAAAAAGGCCCAGCTAAAAAAAATCAATATTAGTTCAAGTGTACGCTATACAAGTAATATTCTCATCGCTTTACCTTGCTGTCAGACAGCCCTTTCCTTTGGCACTACATTTTCTCAACCGTAGAACGCCCGTATTCCTACGCATAAGCACAACTGTGCTGCACTGTACCACGGCGCCACAGTACTACGCCGCCACTGTACTACGCCGCCACTGTACCTACGCTGCCCGCAGATTAGCTGTTTGGGTACTAAGTAAGTAAGTAAGTACGTAAAATGAAACTGAAATTAAACTTATGCGTATGAATACGGGAGTTAGACGGTTGAGAAAATGTAGTGCCAAATATGTCTGAACAGATGAGACACTGAATTATTGGCTCAGTAGTGTCATTGTTTGCGTTACAATGATGTTGTGGCTCTTCAATCGGGATTACAACTAAAAAGCATATTCTTCCATTCCATCTCCCCAGTATCTGCCCTGATCTTAAATCTCCACCCAGCCTCACACAGCACACAGTGGATTATAACATGGACGGCAGCTTAATTGAAACCCATTTGTCCTGGCGATGCGTTGGGCCACTTGTACTGCTCCCATTAGCAAAACAAAACAAGACATGATTAGGTTAAATGTTGTCACCGTCTATCATCTTAACCGCCCTGATCTTTGTGAAAATGTGAAGCAAGCGTCAACATGAGTACATAAGGGATCATAGTAGTGAAAGCGTACAGTATACAAAGCGGATGGTAAAAGTGAAGCCACACACACACACACACACACACACACACACACACACACACACTGGGCCAAGCCTACAGTGGAATTTAACTCTTAAATCCCAAAAGCCGCTCCGAGGTTATTTACCCTAATTAATCCACAGGCTGGCTTAATCAGGATCTACATGCACACACGCACACACACACACACACACACACACACACACACACACACACACACACACACACACATATCCAAACACATTGTACTTGGGGTTTGCTGGGCCTACCTGTTGGCTTGCCATGGTGACTATAATAGAGATTGATGGCGAGGGAAGCTTGGGAAGACAGGGGGGCAGTGAGCCTAATCCTCAGAGACAGTCATTTAGTTGGGGTGGGGGGGAGAGAGAGAGAGAGAGAGAGAGAGAGAGAGAGATGCCAACCAGAAGGAGAATAAAAGACTGCAAGGAGTCAGAGAGAGGGAGTCAACTTGAGTGTCCTCAATCCAGTTAAATCCCTTATACCCTTATGTCTGCCCCGACAACCACTCACTTGAGACACACACACACACACATACACACACGCACACACACACACACACACACACACACACACACACACACACACACACACACACACACACACACACACACACATAGTCCTACACACACATATAAACTATCACTCTCCCTAGACATGTGGACCCTGTCTCCTTTTGAAAGATGCAAATGTGTGGTTATTAGAAGGCAGGGGAGGTGGAAGTGGAGCAGGAGGTGGGAGAGACTGGACTTTAGTGTTTTTTATAGTTAGTGTTTTCCAACAGTTATTTCCAACAGCAGTTAGTAACAATAACAACATAATACATTATTTCGAAAGAAGAATCCCCAAAAACATAATTATGGATTTCTTCTGTTGGGATTGCAAGGCTAGATGTGGTGCGTGATATGAGATTGTCATGAGCGTCAATGGACGGCTGAAAGATGAGAGCTTAGGGTTTCCCCCCATGTTAATGTGGTGGCAGTCTGATGCTTGTGGGTTGTAGCCTGTAAATGAAGCCCACGAAAACATTCGGTCGGACACCCGGCCTAGCCAAATATTCACCTTGAATCTGTGCAGCTTCTTTTTTTTTTTTAATAAACTGAGCAAATTGCTTTTATCTTTCCATCTAGACCTCCCAGAATAGGAGGGTGATGTCACAGTATTGGCTCAGCTCAATTTGTGAAACAATATTGTGTACAATGTCAGTGTCAGCAGCATGTAATCAGTTATACAGAACAGAGCAGGCACTTCCTAGAATATTGTGGCAACTTCCGTTTAGGTTCCCCCTTTACACAACTTCCCTTTGACCAATCAAACCTGCGCCTGCTCTGTCGGAAACATAGGCAATGTCTGGTTTGGTTCAGGCCAAATAAGGTAATATGAAGTAAATGTTCGGTTCAGGCCAAATAAGGTGATTTTCGGTTAAATTCAAGGTTAGGTACCCTGGTGCAAGGTCAGGTACCATGATTGGTTGTGCACATGATAATAGCACACTTGTAATAGATATAGAAGATATAGCTGAAACAGTTATGGTGTTGGCATGGCTACTTCCCTTTGTTGTGCCATGTTGTCACCACGAAAACACAACCACGCCATTTTGTCCTCTTTTCTTTCTCAGTCCTTCCTTTCCGTCCCCCTCCCACCCTGGCTATTTGGTCCATGGTTTGTTTCTGTGTAGCTTATATAGATCTCCTCTTCGCTGTTTTCCACGTTTGATCCCCACACCTCTCTTTCTTACCCCAGCAGTCAGAACTCAGAGGCCATGTGTGGAGGGTGTGTGGTTGATAGCTGATAGTTTAAGCAGCCTCACCTGGCCCAAGTCAGACTGATTAGACATTCAGGCTGGGTGGGGCTGGCGCTTATACCAGCTATCAACCACACACATTCCACACCATGTAAAATATATCACATTTCAAACCCAATTTGAAATGTGCAATGTGAAAAAATAGGTCTTGAAAGGCATGGACAATGCCTTTGTCCATGCCCCCCCCCCCCGTCTCCTTGCTAGATGTCTTCTTTTGCCACAGTGATGACTGGCTGTGTGCAGTGGTTGTGAGGTATTTCTGCACCTTAACCTCCTGCGTCTATGTGCACATTTGCTGTTGCTACCAAGGCAGAGTAACCATGGTGGCGTGAGAGGCCCAGGCATGTCCAAAGATCCCACTGAGGGAGTGTGTTAAAGGTGTTTGTTTGTGTGTGTGTGTGCGTGCGCGTGTGCGTGTTTGGAATCTAATGACTCAAGTAATGATCGGGCGATAATAGGATCTATGCAAGTCAGAGGCTGTATTAGCAATACAACTCATCACAGGGAGGAGGGGTGCTTCTTGGATGACCACTGTGCAGTGGAAAGGTGTGAACAACACGCTTGTATCACCTTTGCCAGAATGCACCTGGGTCTAATTCTCCTCTGCCATCCATCGCACATTTACTAGGCTCACGTCGAATATCTAAACCTTCAGACTTCCGACGACAGCTGACCGCGGTTGTAAACCCTGATGTTCAAAGCGGACAAATATTCGACTAAATCACACATACACATCGTTTCCATAATTGCGGGCTCGTTTTGTGAACCTATAATTAATTAGAGACTGTGTTGTTGTGTTAGCTTTGAGCCAAGCTTTTCACTTAACACTTCTAGAGTATGTGTCTATTTGCAGGGCTGTGTGGAGAATGTGTCTGAGTATGAGGAGGAAACCCATCCAGTCCAAGGGCTGTGATTACTGGTTTGATCCAGAGTTAACTAATGTTCAACTCCACAAAAATTGTTTGAAGAACATGTTGACGTCTAATCCCTGCTGTAGTCCCTATATGGTGGATATTAGTTCAGGTAGATGACAGATTATAGTGTGTCAGATGATGAAGGAACACAGGAGCAGTCATTTTGTCAGGTGTTTTTTAGTCAACATGTTTAAACCTGTTTTAAAGCTACCGCAGTAATCGGGCGTGTTCACAGTGTGGTCCGTTTGCTGTTGTTGGAGACCTAGAAGTGCCTCTCTTTCCACAGGTTGGCTTTTAACCACAGCTACACATATGAATATACAGTATATTATCTTGCATTGACTCAAAGTCAATATGTTTTGGCCATTTGATAACTCACAGTTAGGGTGTTTTACTGTTTTACAACCATTTAAAATAACTGTAAATGGCAAGGTAATGACATGCTTACTTGGTGAAAATATTCTCCAGTTTGCGATAATTACAAGCTGGTGATATTTAAATCCAAATTTCCTTTGATTTATGAGAAATTAGTGAGGGTAATATTATAATGTTATTCAATAATCATTTTGAGGTAGTGAACTGCACAAAAGGGCATGGACATGTTCCTGGGATATATTTTATTTTTAGTTTGCTGTGAGATTTTGAGTGAATTATCCTTATATGGACTATGAACTATGGTTGCACTTTGTGTTTGTGTGATAGGAGGCGCTGTGGCTTAGTTGGTTAAAGCGCCTGTCTAGTAAACAGGAGATCCTGGGTTCAACTCCCAGCAGAGCCTTTTTGACAAAACGTGGTTTAATATCATACGTTATGAACTTTATCTGTTAATTCCTGATCTTAATCCTGGCTTTAAATTTGTTGAGGAAAGTTTAACTCCTGTCAACAAACCAGGGCAGTGTGTTGTGTTATTCTGCTGGGCCTCTATGGGGAATGCACTTTCTGCTCTAGTAGTGTAATGTACATTAGGTTGAAAGCAAGGCCTCAGGCCTTAGCTCCTGGCCCCTTCGTGATATCTTTGATAGCGTCCCCAGGAGGCGCTGTGGCTTAGATGGTTAAAGCGCCTGTCTAGTAAACAGGAGATCCTGGGTTCGAATCCCAGCAGTGCCTTTTCAAATGCTACCTTTACTCCGAATGATGGAACAGTACACATAAGGTGCTTCTTGCTTAAATAAAAAGCTGTTTTTTTGCTCTGCTTTTTTAAGCAAAGAAATTGAATTGGTATATTGCAGGATTTCTTTGGGTGAACCCAGTCGGGAGTGTTTTTTTATCATAAATACTACATTTTTCTACTAATGCTTTTTATAATACTACATACTATGTAAAATATATAAAACATTGCGTATGACAATGTATTTTAGCGTAAATTAACAGACATGTGAGACATTGTAAACCTGAATTCACATGAAAGCTGCCAACATGATAAACATTTACATTGTCAAACTGAAATTTGGCTTCATTGCCAGACTTCTGGCTTCATCACCAGATTTCATTCATGGCCCAAATACAAACCAAGGGCATTTGGTGTAATTTCCGAGTCTCGGAGATCATGCGTTTTTGTGCTTCGGTTGCCATTTTCTAGACAACCGCTACTTATGTAAATTAAAAAGACCTGCCCCGTGTGAGGCTCGAACTCACGACCTTCAGATTATGAGACTGACGCGCTGCCTACTGCGCCAACGAGGCATGAGAGAGTGTGGGAAGGATGTTGGTTTTAGTCCGCCGGGCTGAGGGATAGCTGTGGGGGAGGGGTGGGGGAGGGTGGGGGTCCACTGGAGGGAGGAGTCGAATTTCAACTGACGGCTGAAGTATGCGCTCAGCACATGTTGCAACCCTTTACAAGCAAGAGGACTGCAGACACTCTGCCGTTCTGCTGCTAACCTATTTATCCAGGATTTTGACGTGAAAATAAGTCAATTGTCCATGGACGTTGCACATTAGCATTCATATACAAACACACACATATATACGCTACCACCACGCATGCTGGCGGCGAAGGGCTGCAGAAAAAATGCTCAAAAGAAGGGCTTCCTCTTTGCGTCTGAGCTGTAATTAGCGTAGAGGGGGTTGACGGTAATTACGCTGTCTGTCTGTAGCTCGAGTGTTGTCTCTCTTTCTTTTTTATTGCACCGCTGTTCCCACCTCCTCTTTTGCTCCTCACGCTTTATATATTTAGACGTGTCAGGCTGCAGCGTCTTCACTGCGAGGCTGCTGCAGCAGTTCTCACGACGGGCCCTGGGAACCGCGAACCTCCGTAGGCTGCAGGGACACAACAACAAACAAACACGGAAAACACGTCCCGTTCAACAACTAAGGTGTTTTTTAGGTTTAATTTCGAGGCTTGTGTGTTTTTGCCCACACACACCTACCTTTATTTAGACAGTAGTTTGGGTTATTTGCGAAGGGCACATTTTTAAATCAATGTATCCCCATAGACTCTAGTGTATAACAAAACGTCTCCAAAACCAACAAACAAAGACAGAACAAGTTTCTAAAACCGGGGTTCGGGCCATTTTGGTTCACCGTACAAATGTGAATAACATCGTCGACCATTGCCCATGAATGACGAGAAAGTTCTTGTATGGGCCATTTAGGTGGGAACACGGATGAGCAACTACAATGGTTTTAAAACAAATTAAAATAGACTTGAAGTTAAAGACCGAATGTAATTCGGTTTTTGCATTTTGCATCTTTTACGAAGCTATGTCCTGTTTTGTCTCCTATTCTTAAATATATTCGGTTTTCAAGGGGGGTCACATGAAATATTCAACTTGCTGTTGTGGGCCAAACTGAGGGCTAAAATACATGAAAGACTTTAGGCAACAACATGTAGCACTGTTGGCTATTTTTAGAGCTAACTAAAAGGCATGTGCGGCATGTGCACATTTACTATGGAGATAATATATGGATGATGGGATAGCCAAATTGGCCAATCAGAACCGACCCTGGAGCCTTATAGTGCCCAGGTCTGTATTAGTGCACATTTCCATTTTTTAACACAGCTTATGTATCGCAACAATGACATTTTCTCAGTCATTGAAGTCTCAAATGTAAGCTTTATATAAAGCCTATGCTATATTTACCTTAGAATTAGGTGGGAGCCATTTGCCATGTCTGGTCCCTTGATTTAGACAATTATACTCTTATATACTTGATATGTTTTCCTTTTGGACATTCCTGAGCTGAGATAAGACCTTGTTCTCCTACCCGGATGCTGTGTGATGTCTGATACCAGGAGCATTAGGGTGAGGGACTGGTCGCTGCGGTCTAGGGGATTTCTATCACTACAGTCAACGGCAGAAATGCCCGTCTTTTTGTGTCATGTTGTGGGTGCCAAGCTCATTCTCTTGTATATTAAACTGATCTCTAACTTTAATTAACCCATTTATATTCTGCCTTCGACAGAGCCTAGAGGGTCTTGCCGCTATAGCAAGAGACTCTTGAACTTCACATGTGTTTTACATCGCTGCCTTTACCATACGTGTACTGTATTTTACACTTTCTTGGGCAGGAAAAAGCTGACATTTTTATTGCAGTAACTAGATGTACCTACTTATCTGAGAACTCATAAATTGAGTACATGTGATTTAATAATCACAATTTAGTGGAGCACAGATGCTATATTACATAGCAGTAATATAGGAATATTCTGCCTGAAAATGATTCACGATTAGCAATTGATTGAGGTTGTTCTTCTTCCATGTCCGTGTCATTTTCGGTTAATACCCCAATGCTAAAGCTCTCTCTACCCTCTCTCTCCCCGTCTTTAGGAGTTACAGTCTGAAGAAAGGACAGCTGGAGAGAGACTATGCCCAGGTAAGAGACGACAGCTAAACCTGTGTTCATGGATCTGTCCTATATGATAACCAATCAAACAATCAATTGATCATTAATGGGTTAATAAAACGCTGATGCCAAGCAGCTAAAGAGGTGATCATCCGAACACAATTGTGGAGCTCACTAAAGCTGCTTTAGCTCTGAATCAATTCTTACCGCATTTCACTGCCATAATAAACGTAGCCAAAGGTATTTGGCGGGCTGACCAGAAACGAGGGCAACTG
>JAOPHQ010000915.1:0-40000 GCA_030340625.1 Merluccius polli
CTACTTTTAATTACAAGCTGCTGAAGGTACGCACTGAGAGAGAGCAGGAAGGAGCAGAGTGAGGAGCAAGGTTCAGATACTAAACTACCCCAAAATAAACCTCCCCTCCATCTCGGCTCCCTCCCTCCCTCCCTCCCTCCCTCCCTCCCTCCCTCCCTCCCTCCCTGCATTTGTCTGTCATTGAGGAGTGCTGCGGCGTTCACGCCCTTGGAATTTGACAGGCAAGATGGATTCCCCCGAACCAATCAGGGGGAAGAGATGCCGTGATTGGTCAGAAACGAGGCCGGCGCGGGAGCCGGTCCAACATCTAAATGGTCTCATTCAGAGGCGGCCGCATGTCAACTCCAAACAGATATTATATATCAGAGAGCATTTCTCTTTTACTAATAGCTGACCGATGGCGATGCCATTTCTAACAAATGACACTCAAGTAATAGCTCTTGAATCTAAATCTACAGCACCTAGTAATTAGTTAATTAATAATACATAGAGAAACATATTAAATATAGGCGCAAACTCCCCGGCGGTTGGTCTAAAAGCGGGATCCAGTCCGATGCACGCAGCTCATGAAGCCATTAAACCTCCTGACGCCGTGCGCCGTGCTTCCTGACTGTATTGTTTCTCAAAGTGTGTCGGTGGTTTTGACCTTAAAAAAAGCTTTTGTTAGGTCTCTAATATCAGTTGAGCAACCATTTGATGTTTGATGGGGCGGGGGGGGGGGGGGGGGCGTCAATAAAAAAATACAATTGTATGTTAAACGTTGCAAGGCAATGAATTCAGCTGGGCTCTAAAAATGTGACCCTGACCTTTCAACTCAATTTCAACCCTGCCTGGCAGGAGATGAAGGGCTGTGTTCATGTCTGAATGAGGAACTCCTCATCCCACTAAGGGGGTCTTTACTAAGGATCCTCCGCCGCTGGTGTTTGAGGGGGGGGGGGGGGGGGGGGGGGGGGGCTAATTAATGGGTAATTAATTTGTGACCGCTCTGTTTTGTTCATCAGCACAAGATGGCACATAAGTGTCAGACAACCTGCAACATTAGCATCGATTGCTAGCGCCGAAGTGGCTAAGAGGCTGCTTCATAGGCGGCTCCCTGTCCTCCAAGCCCTTACCCCCTCCCTGTCCTCCAAGCCCTTACCTGCTCCCTGTCCTCCAAGCCCTTACCTGCTCCCTCCCTGTCCTCCAAGCCCTTACCTGCTCCCTCCCTGTCCTCCAAGCCCTTACCTGCTCCCTCCCTGTCCTCCAAGCCCTTACCTGCTCCCTCCCTGTCCTCCAAGCCCTTACCTGCTCCCTCCCTGTCCTCCAAGCCCTTACCTGCTCCCTCCCTGTCCTCCAAGCCCTTACCTGCTCCCTCCCTGTCCTCCAAGCCCTTACCTGCTCCCTCCCTGTCCTCCAAGCCCTTACCTGCTCCCTGTCCTCCAAGCCCTTACCCCCTCCCTGTCCTCCAAGCCCTTACCCGCTCCCTCCCTGTCCTCCAAGCCCTTACCCCCTCCCTGTCCTCCAAGCCCTTACCCGCTCCCTCCCTGTCCTCCAAGCCCTTACCCGCTCTCTGTCCTCCAAGCCCTTACCTGCTCCCTCCCTGTCCTCCAAGCCCTTACCTGCTCCCTCCCTGTCCTCCAAGCCCTTACCCGCTCCCTGTCCTCCAAGCCCTTACCTGCTCCCTGTCCTCCAAGCCCTTACCCCCTCCCTGTCCTCCAAGCCCTGACCTGCTCCCTGTCCTCCAAGCCCTTACCTGCTCCCTGTCCTCCAAGCCCTTACCCGCTCCCTGTCCTCCAAGCCCTTACCTGCTCCCTGTCCTCCAAACCCTTACCCGATCCCTGTCCTCCAAGCCCTTACCTGCTCCCTCCCTGTCCTCCAAGCCCTTACCTGCTCCCTGTCCTCCAAGCCCTTACCCGCTCCCTGTCCTCCAAGCCCTTACCCGCTCCCTCCGTCCTCCAAGCCCTTACCTGCTCCCTGTCCTCCAAGCCCTTACCCGCTCCCTGTCCTCCAAGCCCTTACCTGCTCCCTGTCCTCCAAGCCCTTACCTGCTCCCTGTCCTCCAAGCCCTTACCTGCTCCCTGTCCTCCAAGCCCTTACCTGCTCCCTCCCTGTCCTCCAAGCCCTTACCCGTTCCTTGTCCTCCAAGCCCTTACCCGCTCCCTGTCCTCCAAGCCCTTACCCGCTCCCTGTCCTCCAAGCCCTTACCTGCTCCCTCCTTGTCCTCCAAGTCCTTACCTGCACCCTGTCCTCCAAGCCCTTACCTGCTCCCTGTCCTCCAAGCCCTTACCTGCTCCCTGTCCTCCAAGCCCTTACCTGCTCCCTGTCCTCCAAAGCTTAAAACACATCAGAGTAAACCATTGGGCAGTACACTACAGTACTACATGTATGATAAGAATAAGCTAAATGCAAATATGTCCCCTTTTTCCATTTTCACAATAACATCAGATATTTGGTTGATTCTCAGACAAACTACAAATGTCTCCGTTTGTCAGACATCTGGTCACCTTGGTTACCTTAGGGAGGTACAGTAAAGTAAGGAAGTGTTGTGTTAGAGCTGGCCGCCTGGCCAGGGGACAAGGGACCGCCGGAGCGGCCCAGCTGGTATGAATTAGCCCCGTTTTGTCGTCCGGTGTCAGTGTTTATGTTGGAACTTAAAAGTGCTGCAGACTGCGTTCATGAATTTGAATATGCATTGGGGTAATGCGTTTTATGTGCTCATGTCAATCGTGAGCTTCGATTTCCCCTAACAATTTGGGCAGGCGAGTCGGGTGGCGCTTGAGCTGCGATTGGGCGGATTGGTCTTGACAAGAGTCGAAGGGCGGAACGGGCCGCGTCACGGACCAACGGCTCGCTGCGAACACGACTCCGGCGGCAGTGAGGGAGCTAGACCGGTAAAAGCAATGTGCCGCGTGACACGAGTCAATCAATAACCGTGTTGTTGTAGACTCTCAGGTCATGCTTTATATGATGACCTCATGATAAAAACCTCATCGGGTCGTCCCATAATCAGAGTCTATCTACATGACGCAGATCTATCAAGCTACCAACATCTGTTCATCTGTGGATCTATGAGTCGTCGATTCATCAGTTCTGTCACTCGGCCTCACATCCAGCTCATGAAGAAGTGTGTGAAATATAATCTAACCTTGACCCTGACCTTTAACCTTTGATACACAACAGTGGACGACTGGTGAAAAAAAAAATAATATATATAAAAAACAAAACAAAAATAATAATATAATAATATATATATATATATATATATATATATATATATATATACAGGATATAATATATATATATATATATATATATATATATATATATATATATAATGTCCTGTATGATATCCCTTACCTGTAAAAGTCATGCTGCTCATGCATTGTTGACCACAGACCTGACAATAAGCTAAATAAGGGTCGCCAGTTTTTTTCATATTCGACTAATCTAATGCTCATTTTTGTTCTGATTAATCGATTAATCATTTAGTCTAGAAAATGTCTATAAAATAATAGCAAATGCTGTGTTACCAGAGTTCAAAGGGATGCCTTAAAGTTGCTTGCTTTATCTAACCAGCAGCCAAGAAAAAACTAAGGTATTCATTTTATAATGATCCATGAACCAAACATTTGAATTTCTGAAGCCTTAAATATCCAATATTTGGCATTTATACTTGATGAACGACGTATTAGATTCGATAATTGTACGTCTATCGACTAATCGAGGATTCGACTAATCGTTGCAGCACCTAAAATGTAATAAAAAGGCCTTCGCGGCGTCGATGTTTCTCTCTCCCTCTCCAGCTGACCGCCGCCGCCGCTTCCCTAAGTCTGCCTGCGCTGCCGTCGCTAAGTGGACCCGGCGCTTAGCTACCGTATCTGTTTTCCTTCTCCTCTTTTTTGAAAATAAAGATGATACATCGAGTTCACCTTCGAGCATTTAGGTCGTTCAATAATACGAGGTGTTTCTTCCTACGCCTTATTTATTTATTTATTTATATATTTATTCGTACGTGTTGGTTTATCCAACAGCAGCCTAATTTATTCTTCAGACAATACCCCCAAGGGGGGGAAATGCTGCGGCGCATCTTCTCCACCAGCATGGAGATACTTGCAGGACCCGTTGCTTGAGATTATAGCCGGAGACATGTGACACGGTGTGTATTTAAAACACAGGCGTGCGGGCGATACCATCTACAGTACATTAATCCCATCGAGTGCGTTGGTCACGCCAGTGAGCCAGCGTGTGCGTGTGCGTGTGCGTGTTATTTTTAGGCCCACGGTGTTTTTTTTTGCAGCACAGCACAGCGCAGCGCAGCGAGAGGAAGTGCAGGAAGGGAAAATGATGGGTAGTTATATCTCCCCCTGCCATGCGTTGTGCTGCGTAGCGGGACGTGTTAGGAAGTTACGGCTATTATTAAGAACTGACCTAATTTAATTTTGCATCTAATTAATCTCGCTTGCTTCTTCTTCTCCCTTGCTCTCTCGCTCTCTGTCTCTCTGCCACTCTGTCTCTCTCTCTTTCTCTATCTCTCTGCCACTCTGTCTCTCTTTCTCTCTCTCTGCCACTCTGTCACTCTGTCTTTCTGTCTCTCTCTCTCTCTCTCTCTCTCTCTCTGCCACTCTGTCTCTTTCTCTCTCTCTCTGCCACTCTGTCTTTCTGTCTCTCTCTTTCTCTCCCTTCCACTCTGTCTCTCTGCCACTCTCTCTCTCTCTCTGTTTCTCTGTCTCTCTCTATCTCTGTCTCTCTGTCGCTGTCTCTCTCACTGCCTCTCTATCTCTCCCTCTCTGTCTCCCTCTCTCTCTCTCTCTCTGTCTCTCTCTCTCTCTCTCTCTCTCTCTCTCTCTCTCTCTGTCTCTCTGTCTGTCTGTCTGTCTCTCTCTCTCTCTCTCTCTCTCTCTCTCTCTCTGTCTCTCTGTCTCTCTCTCTCTCTCTCTCCCCAGCTCGTTTTTTTTCTCACTCTCCTTTCTCGTCTCCATTTTCTCTCTCCCCCCCGTCACTCTTTTACACATTCGACAAACAAGGACACCCGCACACACTCACGACCGGATGCACATGCCCACACACACACACACACACACACACACACACACACACACACACACACACACACAAGCTCATCCCAGTTTGCTTGTTAGTACGCTGCTGCTATTAATTTTAAGAGGTAGGAAATATTTCCAGTGAAGGAAGCAATACGTTTTTTTGTAGTGAATGAAAAGGAAAGGGGAATAATGTCCTAGCCGTACGATTAGATACTGTTTTCTCATTATGCGATAAGCCGCAAGAGGCCCTGACTTACGGTGATTTTGAACAGCTAGGGGGGTGTTGTGAGGCGCGACGCTCAACGCCCTCCCCTCCCCCCCTCCGGCTTTTCCAAGATCACCGCGAGTCTCGGCTTCGAGTGGCTTATCTCTTTTATAAAACGGTTCCTGAAACGGTTGCCGTGGACCAACCTTTTAACGTTTCGCAAAATAAACACATCATTTATTGAAAACAAGTCATCATTCATCCGTCAAGCAATATAGTTCCCCAAGACGGCGAAAACAGTTGCCAAGCAACACAGGATGGCATACAAGCCTTAGCATTCAGGCGCGTTAATGAATTGTGATGCAGTCACAGGTGTTTGTTTATATTTTAAAGAGCGCTTTACAACGGCTTCCAGCCAATCAGTGTCAAGGATCGGAAACCATTATATTAACTAGAATTGAGGCCTGTGTGACTTGGCATTCGGTGTATTTAGTTTTTTCTGGGTAGTGCATTTATGTGTGTGTGTGTGTGATTAGGATCCACTTGGACCTTGGATTGTGTGTGTGTGTGTGTGTGTGTGTGTGAGTATGCGTATGTGTGTGTGTGTGTGTGTGTGTGTGTGTGTGTGAGTGTGTGGCGGATGATGGATGGATAGCAGAAAGGCTGTTGTTTGAGCACTGTGTGGTCGGTGACGTTGACATATTGATTTGTTGCATCATGCAAAAATACACTTCTAGTTTCTATGGGTTCCACGGTGGATTCTCATTGGTTCACAGAGGGATGGGAGTTTCTTTCGTCCAATCACACCAGTGATTTCGTCTCCTGGATCCCCAACACGACTCGGATCCATTCAGTGTTGTTTACTTCCCCTTGTGTGAATTATTAAAACACTAGTTTATTACAAACGTGGCTGTTTACAGCATATGTAGGCCTACACATGCATATTTATAGCGATTAATTTATGTATGCACATAACAACAAGGCATAGGCACTATGGTAGTCAACTATGTTGTACAGTACAATATAATACAACACATTTGCACACATGACATATACAGTATATGCAATGTGTTACATAACACAGAGAGCACCGCCTCTCTGGGCACACCAGTAATGTTAATAATAATAAATAACTTCCCATTAGATATTGACTTTCAGATTGTTCAGTATTTTAGTTAAGTAGTTTTTCCCAGAGAAAACATCCAGACTATAAGCGTGCACCGATTCCATTGTCTGCGGGTTTCGTTCATTTAGGTCAAACTGTGACTTTATCCAGCCAAAGAGCAAAAACTTCCAGTGTGGAGGATGAACGTTTAAAAATGCATTCCCTTTTTTAATCTTATTTTCTTCATCTTTTTAAATCTGATTCCCCCTTCAGCACTAAATCCAATTTTGCTGCTTCCATTGTCTGTGAAACGATGCATTGTTTGGTTTTGTAAATCAACTTAATCTATTCACTTCTCACCAACGAGACTTACTACTGCTGCACTTCGCTTGTTAGAAAACACAAAAGGTTTGGTTTGTTCCCAATAAAAGACACAGAAAGCTGACGTGTGGCACCACATTAAATTAAAGTAGTATAGAAAGCGCTATAATATTTACAAAACCAGCCAACTTGCCGTAACCACGTACCAATTTGGAGTAAAAGACAAAAATAAAGGCCAATTCTAGTTCTGCTTTTAGATCCTGAAAGCAGAACATTTCAGTGTGCCTCTTATGATTAACATTGTGTTTGTGCTGAGTTCACTTTAAATGAACCTCAATTAAAACGGCTGTTACACAATGTGACCGTGGGAATGGTTCATTCTGATCCCATCCCTATTGAAGCAGCTACTACTTAAGCAATATCACATGTTATACTGTATACATGTTATACTGAATATCCGCACGGCTGTGATTCGTTCGGCGTGATGATGTCACAGCTGTGCTGATATTCAGCATAACCGCACAACCTCGAGTGTGAGATCACTTTTTTCTGCAACCGTTCTGCAAGCGACAGTTGCAGCGATTAGTTGACAGTAATAAGCGACAAGATTATGATTTTGATTATGATTTGTCTGTTCATTTCATCGTTGATTTGGCTCTGCCAACACAAATAGGTAAGTGTTGCCAAGCAACACATCAACATTTCCTGCTACTGCAGGCCTATATCCTTCGTATCGGTTATTACTAGAACAAAGAAGTGGCCTCACTGCTCTCGTCCGATCGCAGAAGGCAAAATCCTGAACTAACCCTCAAACACACACAAAATAACCCACAAAAATGCCCCCAGCGTCGGGCGCGTGGAATTAGACCTTTCGCAATTAAACATTAATAGAGTCGGTAATCGAACAATTAATCAGCAATTACAGTAATAGCCCGCCTGTTCTGAAGTGAGGAAGACAAGCTTTTGGTTGAGGGATATAAATAGGCTGTGTGATGACACATAACACCGGGGAGTGACTGCACAGAAACAGCCCTGCCTGCCGGTACGCACCGCAGCAGCCCCTATAATCCCACACACACACACACACACATATACGTCCCTACATATATTCCCATCATCATATCCCATGTCACCAGGTGTCGTCGGTGTTGACGGCTTCCCCAGTGTGCCCTTTCGTCACGACAACATGTCACGACGCGTCTCTTAATCCGAAGTTTGGGATATCTCACTGGGAGCAGTGGTAGGTGGCCAGCGGCGCTCCTATTGACGTTCCCTCGGTCGCAGGCATAAATCACCGCACACAGCAGTCATACTCGCCTTTATCTCCGCCATCCATCCTGCGTAAATGACACGGCGAAGAGGTCGGACGCTACTTGGAGACTTGGTGTGTGTGTGTGTGTGTGTGTGTGTGCGTGTGTGTGCGTGTGTGTGTGTGTGTGTGTGTGTGTGTGTGTGTGCGTGTGTGTGCGTGTGTGTGTGTGCATTGTGTATCCCTCACTAGAAGATGAAATGCACCAACGGTCCCCAAAATAAATAAATAGATTGGACCCTGATATTAAAGTGCTGTGTATATATTTCTATATTTGACGTTAAGGCTTTGACCTTAAAGGAATAATACAGGCTGCAACACTTAACAAATGTCTGACATCGCTTTCCTATTCACTCCAGGGTTTATTTTTTTCGATATGTGTACTATTGCACTTTATTTTTATTTGCAATTTGTCACCGGCTGTTTCGTCAGCCTTCCCACGATCGGCTCCAGTTTGTCATTTTCCTACATTACCCAGAATGCCTTTCACTTTCCCCCTCTCAACTCACCAGGAGGCAACACTCTGTAAATTGTACATTTATAAATGTAATACATGAATCAAATGTATTATAATGATATCTATAATAAGCTTAATTGTTAATTTTGAAAGCTAGATAGACATTTGGCAGTATGCTAGGATACATTATGCCACATGGCAAAAATGTGTGTGTTGCAAAAAAAGGAATATGCAGTGAGTTGTTATGTCATATGGGAATGAAACTTACTGTATATCTGACACCTATGGTTGATGCAACAGCAATTTGAAGACACACTCTTCTATTAAACCCAACTGTAACTATTGCAGCAATGTCTCCGTGTGACGTAGCAGCGTCTACAGAAATCAGGTTTAGCCGCAGCAAAGAGAAATACGGCACAACACGGCACATGGGGTGCGGTGTGCATTCCCAACAGACGTATCTTAATGATGTCAAAGTGCGTTAGGCCGTGGTGTATCTTTTAAAAGGACACGGCTGGCATACGTGTGTTTTTCTTTGTACAGATATCCAATAAAACCAGAAGGAGTGACAATGTTTTCTCCTCCTAATCACCCGAGTATCCTGTCTCTGCCCGACTCTCGGCTTCGGTTGTAGGTTTTCATTGTTAACCCGAAGGAACACAGAAAACGAACCACTGATCCGTCCCGTTGTTTCGCTCCCGTGAATCCATCCCCCACCATTAGCTCTTCCTTCGTATCGTCTCTCCAAACGTCTGCAGTCAGTAGGCAGCAGAGATGTGCATGTGAGGGAGGAGCGGTGCATTCACAGGAACGTGTTGACCTCGTCTGCAGCTGACACTTCGAACAGATCTTCAGCTCATACCACCAGTAACCAACAACCATTAGATATTATTAGTTACTCTCAACTATAACGTTAACACATTAAAATATACTTCTGCGGTGCTTTGAGCATATTGTCAAGGAAACCTCTGGTCGATTTCTGGTGTATTTGTATTAATGTTGGATGTGTAGATGGAGGGATTGATCCGTAAATGTTAAAAGGCAGAGGTGTGCGGTTATTGAAACATAATGCACACCCTTGGATCGTTTTGGACCACTCATGATCAATGCTGTGGTATAAGTTTGATATATAGATATAAGTAGGTATAAGTAGGTGTAGATATAAGTAGGTGTGGATATAAGTAGGTATAAGTAGGTGTAGATATAAGTAGGTATAAGTAGGTGTAGATATAAGTAGGTGTAGATATAAGTAGGTATAAGTAGGTGTAGATATAAGTATGTGTAAGTAGGTGTAGGTATAAGTAGGTGTAGGTATAAGTAGGTGTAGATATAAGTAGGTGTAAGTAGGTGTAGGTATAAGTAGGTGTAGATATAAGTAGGTATAAGTAGGTGTAGATATAAGTAGGTATAAGTAGGTGTAGGTGTAAGTAGGTGTAGATTCAGATACATAAAACAACTGGACCTGTGCCTGTGCCTTTTGCTAATGTCTGTCTTTTGCACAGCGATGGAAAGCCCAGAGCTATGAGTCGGGTGGAGTAGACAAAAATAATGATGTGGCTCACGGTTGGGTTGTGTGTACCTGCAGTCGGAGGATTACCATATACTACGCGGTATCTACTGTAACTGCTGGCATGACCACTAATACATAAAAAATAAATGCAAAAACAAAATACAAACCTTGTATGGCTACTCTGCTACTCTGGTTTCAGTTGTTGTTGTTATTTAAACGAGGCTGTGCAGCACTAGAGCCAAACTGTTTTGTTGCTACTCCAATTTTTTTAAATTAATTGTGTATATATTTTTTTTCATTTTCAATACCATTAAAAAATCCACAACTGAAACCTAAACATCCTCAGTTCCTTCATCTTTCACAAGTGCAAAAATAATAATGAAATCACAAACGGTATAGACATTAAACTAATAGCGACTACAATTTAAATTGTATACTTTGATTGCTCTTAGCCTCACTCGCTTTGACGGGGAAAAAAAAGCCTAAATGTAATAAACGTAATACTTTTTAACACGTTTCCCACTTCTGTCTCTTCTCGTTTCAGGCGGCCCGAGTCTCTATCTCTAGAGTGGAAGACCTGTCAATGAATTATGAATGTTGAACAAGATGACCTCCTCTCAGCAGCAGCAGACGATGAGAGGTCCTAGGCTGAACCGGGCCTTGTCCGACCCGTTGCTTGTGCTGCTTCTGGCCCTCCAGCTGCTGGTGGTGGCGGGGCTGGTGCGCGCTCAGACCTGCCCGTCCGTCTGCTCCTGCAGCAACCAGTTCAGCAAGGTGATCTGCACGCGGCGGGGGCTGCGCGACGTCCCCGATGGCATCTCCACCAACACCCGCTACCTGAATCTCCAGGAGAACCTCATCCAGGTCATCAAGGTGGACAGCTTCAAGCACCTCCGGCACCTGGAGATTCTGCAGCTGAGCAAAAATCACATTCGCAACATCGAGCTTGGCGCCTTCAATGGACTGGCGAGCTTAAATACCCTGGAGCTCTTCGATAACCGCCTCACCACGATCCCCAACGGGGCGTTTGAGTACCTCTCCAAACTGAAAGAGCTCTGGCTGAGGAACAACCCCATAGAGAGCATTCCCTCCTATGCGTTCAACAGAGTCCCCTCGTTACGCCGGCTAGACCTCGGGGAGCTTAAACGTCTCTCCTACATATCCGAGGGAGCCTTCGAGGGGCTGAGCAACCTGCGCTACCTGAACCTGGGCATGTGCAACCTGAAGGAAATCCCCAACCTAATTCCCCTGGTGAGGCTGGACGAATTGGAGATGTCCGGGAACCAGCTCGCCGTCATCAAGCCCGGCTCGTTTAAAGGGCTCATTCACCTGCAGAAGCTATGGATGATGCATGCCCAGATCCAGACCATTGAGAGGAACTCTTTCGACGACCTGCAGTCTCTCGTGGAGCTCAACCTGGCCCACAACAACCTGACGCTTTTGCCCCACGACCTGTTCACGCCCCTACATCACCTGGAGAGGGTGCACTTGCATCACAACCCATGGAATTGTAACTGTGATATCCTCTGGCTGAGCTGGTGGCTGAAAGAGATGGTGCCGGCCAACACCAGCTGCTGCGCCCGCTGCAGCTCCCCGTCCAGCCACAAGGGGCGCTACATCGGGGAACTGGACCAGAACTACTTTCATTGTTATGCTCCTGTTATTGTGGAGCGCCCCACGGACCTGAATGTGACCGAGGGCAGCCCCGCGGAGCTGAAGTGTAGGGCCAGCTCCCTGACCTCCGTCAGTTGGATTACCCCCAACGGCTCCATCATGACACACGGCGCGTACAAGGTCCGCATTTCGGTTCTCAACGACGGGACCCTGAACTTCACCAACGTTTCCATGCAGGACACGGGCACGTACACGTGCATGGTGAGCAACTCGGCGGGCAACACGACGGCGTCCGCCACGCTCAACGTGTCTTCGTCCGAAAACAGCGGCTTCAGCTACTTCACCACGGTGACGGTGGAGACCATCGAGACCCCGCACAACGAGGGCTTCACCACTGTGCAGCAGAACGTGAGACCCACGGCGTCCGGCCCGTGGGAGTCCTTCTCCTCCCCCTCCATCACCACCACCTCCACCTCCACCTCCACCTCCACCACCACCACCACCACGCGGAGCCCGCACTCCACCCGAGCCACGGAGAAGACCTACACCATCCCCGTCACGGAGCTGGGCGGAGAGGGCTCTCTCAACGGCCTGGACGAGGTCATGAAGACCACCAAGATCATCATCGGCTGCTTCGTGGCGATCACGCTGATGGCGGCCGTCATGCTGATCATCTTCTACAAGATGCGGAAGCAGCACCACCAGCAGAACCACCACGTGCCCACGCGCACCATCGAGATCATCAACGTGGACGAGGACTGCGTGACGGGCGGGCCGGGCATGGAGGGACACCTCACCCTTCCCCCGCTGGAGCATGAGCACCTCAACCATTACAACGCGTACAAGAGCGCCTACAACCACGTGTCCACCATCAACTCCATACACAGCTCCGCGCATGAACCTTTGTTGATCCGGGCGAGCTCAAAAGACAATGTGCAGGAGACCCAGATCTGATTGGACCGGGGGTTTTTTTTTTGGTTTTTCTTTTTCCTTGCGAAGTGGAACGGTATAAAAATAATGGATTCATTGAGATACAGACGATATTTACAAGACAATGCGGACAAAGTAGTGTCGGCCAATGGCGAGGCTGTCGGACGCTGTCCTTGGCGAATAATTTGTTGGTGGTGTTTATTCAATGACTTTGGGAATTAGGGTATGTCTACTGTTTCAAAAGTGTCTTTACAAAACAAAAGTTATTTATTTAAGAAAAATATTGTGGTTAAATTGAGAAAAAAATGTATTCTGCAGTTATTTTTTCAGCTCTTAATTCATTGCTTTTCTTTTCATTGTTGATATTGGTTTACTAATATGCTTTAAAAAAAAATAATGGTAATTATTTAATTTAATCAGGTAGTCTGACAGACATAAGACAGTTTGCTTTTCCCCCATCTGCTAAAGACTTTCATAAGTCTCATAAGTGATTCTCTTCTGTCATCAATTACTTTCTGAAACATGATTATCCATTTTTTAATTGAGATTTAAACCTTGATGCATATGGGGAATGGGATACTTTTTTTTTCATTTCAATTCTATCATACACATATCAAAAATAAAATTGAGATTGGGCTATAATGTCATTACAGACACTTGTACAATGTATTTTTACTATTGTAAAAATAACAGGCAACAATTAGAGCTCAATATGTAATGAAAATATTGAGTTTATACTGTGTATTTATGAAGGAACCAACTTTTTTTTCTTTTTCTATACATATATCCCATTAACATTCATCTGATTTTTAAGCTGTGCAAAGATGTCCACAGATTATGAAATTAACGATGTCATTTCCTAGCATACAACTGCTTGCGAATCAGGGAGGGTCTCAATGCAAAAGCAATCATAGGGTACGACAGACGAAGAGTCCTAATTGGAAAGAATTTAAATAAAATAGTCAAATTAACACGCCTAATAATAATGAACAGCATTATGGTTAACTTCACGCCACTTCTCTCGCATCCAAAAAAAACCACGGATACCTGCTTACCTGACGGTTTATTCCAAGTTGTCCTCTATCGACTAGCGCCGTGGCGGAGCGGGGAGAGCTTCCCTCCCCTGACCCCGACAGCGGCGCTGCGGAGGGGCAGTTAAAGACTGTCTTAAATCCTTTATACAGCTGCGTGAGCACATTGTCTGTCATCCGCTTGCCACTATCACACATGGCCAGTGCACCGAAGTCCCAGATCCACCGGGGGGGGGCCCCTGCCAAGCACAGGACACCCGGCCCAGAGAGGCCGCCTTGCCAGGGCTTATGCCACGCGAGGCGTCAGGGGAGGGCATATGGGAGCGGGCATGGAGCAGATGTTCCTGGTGGCACCTGCGTCTCATCTCCGCTCTGAGCCTCGACACTCAGCCATTTCCATTTTAATGGACGTGCTCATGGGTTTGAGGGACAGATTCGCCATCGCAACGCGCCGGGTCTACCCTAGAGTCATTTGCCAAGTCGCCACACTGGAAATGTGTGATGTGACGCTGCCTTGGTCCCATCCCAGACTCTGAAAGGTGTCTCTCCGGAGGGGCCATCCTGCAAGGTCTCCTTTTTATCTCTCCATGCAGTCACAGACGTATTAAATCCATGTAACAGCCCTATGCTTATCCACAGTGGGCCCGGATTATACCATATGCATATAATTACACATGTTGCAGATCTCAAAGACAAACCGCACAACAATTGTTTTTCTCAGTATATGCTCTAACAATTACCAACAACATTTTAAAGATAAGCAAAAGTACAACAAAAACTTGTTTTTTGAAATGAAATACAAAAACATGATTGGGGAAATATAAAATCATTGTGCCATTGCCTCCCTGGATAATTGCACTGATGTCGAGTGTGTGTTCATTTGATAAGTTGTCAACCATGAGATGAGGTGTGTGTGTTGGTTTGGTTCATGCTTGAGTTGAGTTGTGGGAAACCGAGAGAAAGCAAACAAGTGTGACCGTTTCTTTTACTTTTGAGTTGAAGGTGAACAACAAATATGTTAGTTAGACTGTCGCATATATATGTAGGAAGTATAAATATTTTCGTCACTGCTCTTTAATTCATACTTTTTGTTTTATTTGTTGGTTTGATTGATTGTTCGTTTGTTTTAGAGAGGAAATGCTGTTCTAGCGGTAGATTTATATGAGCATATGTTTTGAGAATAAAACAGACAAAAACAAAAAACTTTTTAAAGTTTGATTTTACATGTGCCAACAACTTGTTCTGAAAAGTGAAAAAGACAAACAAGCTGTAAGAAGAGGATACATTGATTTTCATGTAAACATTCTTTTATGACCTTTAAAAGATATGAAGATCAATTATAGGAACACAGTTTGTAGTTCAGACACAAAATATGGTTAAAAAATAAACTATTGTTGTTTTTTGTATTGTCTGATTCTTATTTATGTTTAGGGGACATCTCATTATCCACACAAGGCACAAAGTGTTTTAACAATGAATGTACGTACCGTTAAGTTGTACCGGCAGTTTAAACGTTCACTATTTTCTAATATAAGGAAGTACTATTCATGGAAAAGTTGGACCATTTACATAATGTTTCCAAATCAGACCAACGGAGGACACAAATCTTGGACCGCTCCACCTTCTCTGTGACGTTGTCACGGATACGGAGTTGACGTGGACGGTGATTGTTTCCCAACACACGTATGAAGCAGTACTCTCTTATATTAGAAAATACCCAAGCAAGACGGTTCCCCTTTAAGGCTCGTTTTAAGATTATTTTTCTATTATATTATTACTACTATATCAAGCACAGCGGCTGTCAGGCATTGACAGTCACGGCTGTGGTTTCTATACAAACAGGAAGCAGAATAATCTCAACCATACAATCTATTGTAACAAACAAAGCTTTGTTTTCCCCTTGACACACATAAACAAAGGGAAATATAATTTGTTTTCTTTAAAACAAGCCAGGCAGAGGTTATACATGCTATAGAGGTTATGCTATATATATATATATATATATATATATATATATATATATATATATATATATATATATATATATATATATATATATATATTATCACAAAGGACACAGATGTAAACACGGCGCAGCACTTGCAATGCTAAAATCCAATGCTGAGATAGTGGAATATAAATCTGCTTCACTTTCCTTTTTATTTATTTGTCAGCCTCCCACTACACTGCACTGTCAAAACTATTAAAATTTAAACAAGTTATATTATGCATTAGGTCTACAAAATGTTTAACATACATTATGGATGGTATTTAATATAATCGAAGCGGCGATACTGATGGCTATGTAGATATATACATTTTTTTTTATTTTTTGTGTGTGTAAACGGTTGGATATTCATGACAATTGAAGCGGTAAAACATTTAAAAGAGAGACGTGTGATGAATGCATCTGACAGTTTGACAACTGAATCACTGGAGATGCTGCAGATGGCATTAAGATGCAAAATTGATACCCTTGCATTTGAAATGGTGCAACGCCAAGGGACTTGAGACATACATGATGTTTCAAATGTTGAGGCGTTTTCAGGGAAGTGTCTTGAGCTCCTGGGAACTGCCGCTAAGTGAATTATCCAACGAAAAGAAAAGGAAACAGTCCCTGCCGCCGGTGCCATCACACAGACTCATCCCCACATTGTGTTTAAAGGCCCCGTGAAACGCAAGTCAGAGTGCTGTTTGATTCTGTATATTTACATATTTCTGGTAAAAACACGACGCGGGGGCGGGACTTGTCTCAGGAACTTGATTGGCGTTCACAGCAGCCAATAATGCTGAAGATTGACAGTAGCTAGCAGCCCAACATGGAAAGACTGCTCTCTGTTGTGGAGGATTGGGGAGGGAGGGACATACACATTTGAAAGCATTTTCACTGGATTGTTTGATTCTGTATATTTACATATTTCTGGTAAAAACACGACGCGAGGGCGGGACTTGTCTCAGGAAGTGATTGGCGTTCACAGCAGCCAATAGTGCCGGATGTGCCGCCAGATTGACATTAGCTAGCAGCCCAACTGCTCTCTGTTGTGGACTGGGGAGGGACATACACATTGGAAAGCATTTTCACTGGATGATAAATACTATAGTATTATATATTTTGCATATAACAAGAGCTAAATTAACAATTAACACACAAGGACATAGAATTAACACTGGGGAAATGTTACTTCATGAGGCCTTTAAGTTCTTGTTGATTTTGTTGACCTCTTGAAAGAACTGCAGTGTAAAATGTAAAATGACACACAATCCTCTTTTCCTTAGACAAACATGAAGGAAATAAATAAGAAACAGCATTTGGGTGCAGTATCTGCATGCAGCTGATTAACTGAACACATGGAGTTGCCATTTACATACGTGTGTATGTCTCACATCACTAATTAAGACTTATGAATACATATGACTGGATTAGTGTGCATGACGACATTGTATAGGCGAAGGATTAAAGTTAAAGGATCCGTCAATACCTGCTGAATTTTTGCTTCATCCAGTATATTGGATTTTTATTCATCCAGTTCATGAATATTTTAAGATTCAAAACATGCTTTGAATCTTAAAAATGTGATGTGTCAAAAGTAGTGAAGGTAAAAAAAAAAACAAGTCCTCTTTTTTTGTTTTACAAGCGAACGATACATATTCAATATTCAGATATCTCTGCTTGTGTTGCGTTTCGTACGGCGGCGGTTGTCTTCCAATTTGGAAACGTATGAAAATGGAAATTACATCTCCACTAAATTCTTGTATTTAATAATGAAAATGTACACACAGTGTACAAAATGAAACGTCGCATTAATTTCAACAAGTCTGGGCATCGTCAGGGCAACTGAACCTCACCGTCCTTGCTGTTGGGCTTCAAGCCTTTTGCATTGTATTAAACAAACGCAACATTATACCGCGTCCATTTCAGAACTAAAATAAGTTTCAAGGGCAATAATTCAATCAGGAATGATGTTGAGGTTAAAAATATGAATAAGAACCGTGTCAAGTGAAAAAAAATAATACAGCTTCGCTTTAATTTCCAACGTGGCATCAAGGTAGCAATTCATTTTAATACATTGCATATGTTTTAATACATCTAATGTAATATCCTATTAGATTATTTATATCACACCCCCGATGCAATGCAACTCTGAAATATACCATTGGAAACCTTTAACATCTGAATGATTCATCTTTATTAATGTAGCATAGCTCCCCCCCCCCCCCCCCCCCCCCCCTCCACCCAAATCACAATTTAGCATCAGAGCCATTCATGTTCATGAAGTCAGGAGCCGGGGAGCGGTTGGAGATCTGGGACATCAGAGAGATGGGCCATTGTGGGGCGCCTGGGCCGCATGCTGGCGCCCCCCCCCCCCCCCTCGCCGCGGCGAGCCTTATGGATCTCCCTGGCTGCTATTGATTTTCCCATTGTCTATACGGTGTACCTGCTCCCCCTTTGGCCAAACAACTCATCTCAAACCGGAGGTTGGCAATGTGATAACATACACATCACACACAAGGTGGTAAATGGGCGCTGAGCGCTGCCCTGGTTTGTCTGTCAGTGCAGGTGTGCATGTGTGTGGCGTGTGCGTGTGTGTGTGGCGTGTGTGTGTGTGTGTGTGTGTGTGTGTGTGCGCGTGTGTGGACACAGCATCATCCACTGCAGCTTTCGGCGGGTTTGTGAGTAACATTTGGTGCTAATGTGCTGCTGGGTTGACTTTAAAGATGATGTATATATAAATATATGTGTATTATTATTACTATATATTATTACTTATGTTATGTCTATGCACACAGTAACACATGGGGTCATTTGTCCAATTGAATTGAATAAGATCTACAATTATTGCGCAATAATCCGCTGTTGTCAGTTGTACAAGAATAAAAAATAACACAGTTGGTCCATTAAAGCACTACAGGAGAGCGAAACGACGAGTGAGTGTAAATAGCGAAGAGACATGTAGACATTTCATTTAAAAAAGGGCATTTGAAAATTGACCTTATTATTCATGTCTTCATCCTGTAATACAAATTACTCAAGGAAAGACACATATGAAATTCATATAACCTCTAAACAGCAACCCTCTGGGATATGTACGCCAGTATACTCATATTATATTATTCAATTGGCTCTTTAGTAATGCAGAAATAAACATATATCAACAAAATTATTCAGCTTCAAAGGTTGGGGTAAATTAGGCCACTTTAAGGATATAGGTGTTTACAGGTCTGCTAATTAAGGCAATTGTTAATAATTCATTCCCGTCAGTGATTTAAATCTTCATCACATGATTTTGTGTTCTTCTTTTGTGTAAAAGTAAAACCAACAGCATTAGCCCTTCAGTGTGCACATCATCATCATGCCACTTACATTTAATTAACACCGAGTCATTTAGCAGACGCTTTCATCCAAAGCCACTTACAACAACAAGTAGACAATCAAAGTTGGAGTAGCTGCAAAAAAAAAAAGTTGTTTAAGAGAAAACAGACAACAATTGTGGGGAAGCCAGAGACGCCACAGGAATCAGAAATACAGAAATGCAAATATGTTTGAATTAAACATACGATAAACTCACTCGGTCCAATGGATCCATGTGTGTGTGTTTGATGTTCATGGGATCAGAGCGCCTTTTAAAACACAAGACCGTCCTCCTTCTGGTCCTCAGACCCTCGGCTGCTGAATTCCCACACAGTACAACACAATCAACATAACATGTCCATGGAGATTCATTTATGCATCAAGGTAATTATAGTTTCAACAAAAGGTTTAATCTTAAAACACTGGATTAAAAACTTAAAATAAAATACCTTCATCAGTTGTTAAGTGTGCACAGGAAGTAACTCTGGCTTTAATACAACACAAGGCGGTCACATGATCTCATGGCAGGAAGTCACATGACTGCTGAGATGTAGTTCACGTTGTGTTTGCCAGAGAAGATGGTGTCCCAGCAACTTCAGATGAACACTGAAACGTCTTGTATTTTATACGTTTTTAATCCAGTGTTTTTAAGATTAAACCTTTTGTTTAATCAACATAATCTGTACAAATACAAATTGATATGTAAAATGCGTAGATAACATGAAAAGGATAAAAGGGACATTACTACAGTAACAGTGTTTCTCAACCTGTGGCTTGGGACCCCACCGTTAGATTGCTGACTCATAGTCATAAGCATTCATTTGTATTTAAAAAATAATTATACTAATAATAATAATAGTTTTAAGGTTTGAAAGGTCTCATAAAGGTTCTATAACTAGACTGGTCTGGCCCCGACTGAAATGTCCCCGTTTTGAAAACATAGTTTTCAAAAAAATATATTTATAGATTTTGAAATGGCAAAGGTTCTTGCTTGCTGATGAATATTCATTTTGAGACATTTGGTGTGTGACCTCGCTACATGGGGGTCTATCGACTTTATACCATAAAGCAGGCGCCACCGATCATAACCTATAGGCTATCAATACAATATAGAACCGATCATAAACGATCGGCTATCAATACAATATAGAACCGATTCCCTATTGGAGTCGCTACATTGGCTTGTTTTTGGCTGGTTTACCAAATCTTAAAAAAAAATCATAGTAGTGTTTTAAGATTTGGTACTGTTTTACTACAGTACTACATTTACCATGATATCTATAGGAAAAATGTAAATATGTCCCCTCTTTGTTTCAGAAATAATAACATAAGATATTTTGTTGATATGGACCGAAAAACACTGAACTAGACCGCTACTAGTTCAGTGTTTTATACTGATAACCGCTTGCTGTGTTGGGGTTTGCATCTCCAGCACACTGATTCAGACGGCCGTTGGGTTCCTGTCCAGTAAGATTGCAAAGATAATTGCAAGCAAATAATGTGCAAATTTCAAAAATGTACATCATATTCTGGGAAGTGTCCTGAATGCCTACATTAATACGTTAAGGACCATTTTAAATGGGAAAGGATTGAGTTATTTTGTACCTCAGTTCCTCTGGAACAGGTTTTTTGTGATTGCGTCAGCAGGTCTGACACAACCTTTCACCCGATAACTGATTGATTGGTAACTGTGCAAATTGTATTTATTAGGATAAACCCCTTGAGACGTACGAGGAGGTTCCACTTATTCAAATTATTACAAAAAGGTCCTAATTATTGGATGATGTGGATGCAGTGTGTTGAACTTAATTAGATTAATTTGCCGGGTGATTCCTCATAATCTGGCCTCATTATCATAAAAATAGGCCGAGTTATTATTCGGTATATCAAGTGTAAGATCTGCCATGCTTGTCTGATCCTACAGGCATGGCCTAGCGGTGCAGCCCATGTTCCTAGTGCAGAAGATGAACCGGGAGGAGGACTCAAGTTGTTCAACTGTGGGACTTCATGGCCTGATCTCCAGACTTATAAACATTTTCCATAGCACCGCTGTGGTGAACCATTGTTGTGTAAATGTATTCTGTAGGAGAGTTAAAATTCACTATTGTAATTGTTTTAAATGTGGGCTTCACAGGGTTAAGTGCTTTGAATATTCTCCTATTAGCCGAAATACAGATAAACTTCTCATTTCCACAGAAATGAACATTTGATTCTTCTCTTCACTTGATAATGTAAATTAATTAAAAAAGACTCTTAAATAACTAGCTTTGGAGTGCAATTAAACAGGTCCACCAATTACGATAATGATGCCTAAATGGTTTTGCGTCCGGTCTCAAAAGAAGATTAAAACTGTTATCTGTTATTCACTATTCATAATTTCTCTGTAACTCATTAGGCAAAGTACCAGGCAAACTACCAGGCAACGAAAGGCAAAACGTAATTTAATTTGCTTGAATTGCTCAATTGAAGCACAAAAAAACAGCGTTCATAGTTTTCATTTGAAATGTTCTGATTACCTATTACCTTTAGACGGAGATATGAAACATGGTGAGCCTCAAACCTTTACAGAGAAATGTCAAGCTTTTAGGAAATATATATTTATCCGTCCTTTTATAGAACCCTTTATTTGGATGGGTACAAAACCCTGTCCCTGTTCCAGACCCAGTGGGACCCAGAAGGACCCCAGGAGACAGGGTCTCAGGCGGTCCAGGGTGGCGGTCCAGGGTCAGTGGTTTTGGTGTTGAGTATAGCTGTGACTGTGACTTTGATAGTTTTGCAGTGGTCACTTTTTTGTCTGTCCTGCGTTGCCACAGTTACTGCAAAGAGAGAGAGAGAGTTGAACTATCTTCTAGTCCTCCAAGTCCAGCTCACAGCTGTAGGTCTGCAGCATCACAAGCAGCTGGTGGAGGACTTGAGGTGGAGAAGATGTCTCCGCATAGGATAGAAAGATTTCACATACACATGATAAACACACTCAAAGCACAACGTACATATATGAGGGGCCGCCTGGGACAGAATTCATACTTGGTCTTACACACACTATTATAATCTCGCATATACACCACTATACTCATACACACACACTATTAAACTCCTTTTACATGTAAGTATGAGAGAGTATAGTAGTGTATGTAAGAGGGTATAGTAGTGTATGTAAGAAGGTATAGTAGTGTATGTGAGAGAGAATAGTAGTGTATGTGAGAGAGTATAGTAGTGTATGTGAGAGAGTATATTAGTGTATGTGAGAGAGTATATAAGTGTATGTGAGAGAGTATAATAGTGTATGTGAGAGAGTATAATAGTGTATGTGAGAGAGTATATAAGTGTATGTGAGAGAGTATAATAGTGTATGTGAGAGAGTATATTAGTGTATGTAAGAGAGTATAGTAGTATGTGTATACCATTTACCTCCACAAACAAAAAGTGACCGTGGAAAATAAAGTAAATAAGAAGAAATACCACTGACATCTTTTTGCCACGGTTGTTTCTGCTGCTTGATTTAAATGTTCCTTGTTACTCTTGAGTTGGTGGTGCTAGCTTTACTTTCAAAGCAGCAAGCCCGATAGATAATATGCAGCGGGAGAGGAGCCACATAGGGACCAATGTGGGCCAGTGCCACTATGATTGACAGGCGGCCCACCCCATCAGGAACCGAGGAATCAAACTCACATCCGTTTCATTCAAACTCACTTCCGTTTCATTCAAACTCACTTCCGTTTCATTCAAACTATTAAAGTCCTTTTACATGTAAGTATGAGAGTGTATAGTCGTGTATGTGAGAGAGTTTAGTAGTGTATGTGAGAGAGTATATTAGTGTATGTAAGAGAGTATAGTAGTGTATGTGAGAGAGTTTAGTAGTGTATGTAAGAGAGTATAGTAGTGTATGTAAGAGAGTATAGTAGTGTATGTAAGAAGGTATAGTAGTGTATGTGAGAGAGTATAGTAGTGTATGTGAGAGAGTTTAGTAGTGTATGTGAGAGAGTTTAGTAGTGTATGTGAGAGAGTATAGTAGTGTATGTGAGAGAGTATAATAGTGTATGTGAGAGAGTATAGAGTATATTAGTGTATGTGAGAGAGTATATAAGTGTATGTGAGAGAGTATAATAGTGTATGTGAGAGAGTATAATAGTGTATGTGAGAGAGTATAATAGTGTGTGTAAGACCAAGTATGAATTCTGTCCCAGGCGGCCCCTCATATACATACGATGTCTTTCATTCGTTGTATTATCACATTTCTGTAACCCTGTCCCTGTTTTGTGTCCTCAGTTGTGTCCTAATCCAATCACTATTCTTCTACCTTAGTTGTTTTTCTTTTTTAATTGAGGCCCACTGAGGTTTTTCTTCTTCTCACTTCTCACGTCTATGAGAAAACAAAACAAGTGGTTTCTCGAAAATACCCAAATCCATATTCATCATTTAGAAGCGGTAGGGATTGTTTTCTGTGTGCCGGCATGATGTAGTCCCACACTGATTCGATTGTGTCTTAAGAAAACATTAAGATTTCAAAAAAAGAGAGAAAGTCTCACATTGGGAGTCCAGGAGGTTTCGGCTCGCAGAATAACAACTAAAGGAAAACGCTGTTAGTGTCGGGTTTCCAGAGACTTTCCAGATGGCGACGATTCCCGATTAATCTTTCGGTGAGACACAGTGCCTAGAAAAATTGTAGAGATGCATTTGTTACAACAAGTAACAGATAACAAACAATAATAGTAAAGGGATTTATTCCCTCAAATGTTGTCTCAGTTACTGTAAGATTAGTAAACACAGAGTTACGGTCAAATATATCCAAAGTGTCTCAACTGTTGACACTTTACAAGCTTGTATTATGCATTATGTAATAATGCATATTCTCTCGATATCCACATTTGAGCAGATGCTGTGGGGATATATAAAATAAGGTTACAACTTACGGCATATACTTTTTATGAGTCCTACAACAGCCGGTGTAAAAAAGCTGCAGCTGTTCGCGTTACGCTAAACGAGAATTACCTGCTTCTGCACACAGAAATGCAAATGTCGATGCTGTACTTTAAAATGGCCTTGACACAATGATTTATCTACTGTGTGTGTGTGTGTGTGTGTGTTGCTTGCTTTTATACTGCCAAATGTGTATTCTGGGTTTTAAAAGAGACACCAAAAAATGAGTGTTTCTCTGACGACTTTTGACTGACGTTAAATGGCTCTGTTTCCATTCATCCATTCATCCGTCCGTCCGTCCGTTCATCCATCCCTCCATTGTGCTCACATCTCTGCATTCATATCCTTTATGTCTCACTCCAAACTGCCATCTCTCCCGCCCCCCCTTACCCTTCCTCCCTCCCTCCCTGCCTCCCCGCTGTCTCCCTCCCTCCCCTCTCCTCAGGAGCATCTGTCTCCCCTCCGTTATGCCTCCCACCTGGTGTCCAGGAGAGATAAGGAAGTGTCATTAAGGTCTGCTGTTTGTTTAGAGGCGCTAGTTAAACATCTGGAGCGGATCGCTCCCGCCAGACCGGCCCTGCCCAGAGGAGGACACAGACCGGGCCATTAGCAAGACAAAAGATACGAGTCCACTCTGCACAGGAGCTGGAGAGCGTAACCCCGGCTTTTCATTATATTCAGATATTGTGTTTGATGTCGATTGAATTTCTATTTGTCTTACTTTTCGCTCTTTCACTGCTTTTGTTGGAGGAAAACAATACTGGCTAACCGTAAGCGTTGGCCTCCGTGATCTACGGAGAGAAGGAGCAGAGCGGCGGGATTGAAAAGCAATTCCACTGCAAAGATGTTTTAAGTCATAAAATGTCATAAAACACTTTATGTATCAGTACAAATAGAAAATGAATTCTGCGGAGACTAACATATCAGTACAAATAGAAAATGAATTCTGCGGAGACTAACATATCCATTCCTTACTGGATAAATTCAGCTTTTTTTTTACCTGCAGTATATATATAAATAGCACGCTTCACACTAGTGAAACTTCAAATAGTTGGCAGACGAAGCTTTGACACACATTTCAATCATTCAAGAGGCTTTCCAAAAAAAAAACAATTGGACGGTAAAACAGCGAAAAGTGAATTAGGATGCAATCTGGCGGTTTGCTCGGTTAAGTGAAATGAGAGTGAAGCAGGAAGACATGCGGAGCGTTGCCATGGCGCAGGCCGGTATTCCTGTTGCATTTAGTTATTTAGGAACACGATCGCGGCGAGGCCACGCTGTGTTTACCACCTTTCCGCCGCTATTTCCATTTTAATGAGGCCGTTGATCCGGGTCAGAACCGCCACCAGGTGAACGAGAATCATCTCCTCCGCCTGGTAAGATACGCGGGTCTGGCGCTGACCTGCGGTTCTGTGCTAATGTTGTGCACCATCTCCATGGGGGCAGGAGAAGACAGAAAAGGGAGAAAACAAAGGAAGAAGAGGAAGGTCTCAATAACAAATTGTACTTGTTAGCCTCGTATCACCATGGGGATCGTGTAACTTAACAGCAGGTTAGTCTGCTTCGTTGCTTACATACGATTCGCTGGGGGGGGGGGGGGGGGGGGGGGGGGGGGGGGCAGGGGGAAGAAAATGAAAAAACTAAGAGTCAAGTCAAGTCAAGTCAACTTTATATAGATAGAGATAAAATAAGAATACAAATTAAAAGAGAAGAGAATATATACAAGTTTTAAAAAGAAAGATATGTATGTATGTATAAACAGTATGGACAGTATGAGACAGAACTGTCTCATACTGCAAATATTATTATTTTATTTTAGTGCAAATATTATTTAAAAAAACACAATATGAAAATATTTGGCATGTCTATTGTTGTGTATGTGATTGGTAGAATATTAGTTATAATACAGTTTTGACAAGATTCAGGATTCAGTTATTTGCAAGTTTAAGAGATTATTACATTTATTTTAAAAAGAGGAACATGTTGATAAAATAACATAAGCTTTGTTCATTACCAGGGCTCCCATAACTAAAAGGTCGTCATGGCTCATTTCTTAATTTCTCAGTTTTTAGGGAGTCTATGTGATGAATGGCTTTGGGTGCTATATTGATAAACTTTCCTTAATGTATTAATATGTTTACTTACCTAACTAGCTAAGTTACTAATTAGACTGATCTCAATTCATCTGCAAACTAAATTCACTGTGGGATTGAAAGTTACCAGTTACTAACTTACGTAACGTTACCATTAACTATCTCCGGTGTAACATAAACAACACTGAAATTCAAATGTAATAATCTCTTAAACTTGCAAATAACTGAATCCTGAATCTTGTCAAAACTGTATTATAAATAATATTCTACCAATCCCATACACAACAATAGACATGCCAAATATTTTCATATTGTGTTCAGACTAGAGGAGCACAAATATTATACAAGTATAAAACAGCTCACAATCTCTCAGTCTTATACCATATATATATATATATATATATATATATATATATATATATATATAGGATTCAACATTGGACTCTACACATGGCTGTCAATCATGTGACATGAAGTCAATAGAAAACGAAAGTACCAACATATAATAATAGGGGCTAGTATGACAATTATATATATATTTTTTTTTTTAATATCTCATGCTAGTCTTAGGAAGTAATTGCAGACACATTCCTTAAATGATAAAAGGAAAAAGAGGAGAAGCACAACTTTTTTTTTCCTTTTTTTTTTCAACTATTAGCATAATGGAAAACACACATGCCTTTTATCCATGTCAGAAAAATGTCCTCATCAAAATTCCTGTCTTTAAATTGGGATCCAGTCGAAGCGAGCGAGTAGCAACACACATCTGGGCCCAGCTGTTGATTAGCATCCAAGGGCCATCAACAACAAAACGCAGGAAAGGACAGCGCGGCGCTGCTCATTAATCCGGTATGCCGAGCATCTCCCCCGACCGGAGGACTTCATATAAATTCCACCTCACTCCTCACTTTTTTTATTTTCATTTTAATAATGTGCACATAATTAAAATATTTAAAACCCGAGCCATGGGATGGACAAAACTATCCACAAGTCAAACTCTAAATAGACGAGAGAGAGTCACTTCTGTTCAGATCCTAGAGATGAAGCGACGTCATGCAACACCCACAGGGAACCGCAGGATTTCCCCCAGACGGTGTAAAACTCCTAAAGTGTTTCGTCACAGAAGTGTGATTAATTACACATACGTGTGGAATAAGTGTCGTTGTTTACTCTTGCGCTGCTGGGGGAACAGCGAGCGAATAGGACGGCCCTCCCTCCATCTCTGAGGACCACCTCAGCGCTGGATGCAGACACCAGAGTAGATGAGAAGCACCGGGGGACTCGATCAAAGCAGGCAAGCGAGCGTTGGGTTTTCGTTTAACCACACAAAGATTTTGTAATCAAAATGAGAATTTTTTTCCTTCTGTTTCCTCCTTTTTTGTTTGTTTTTGTAATTGCCTTTTTTTTCAAATATCAATATTCAAAGTGAAGCAATATATACTGTACACACAACAGAGGAAAAGCGTTGTGCACAACTTTACACACATAAATAAAAACACAGCCAAAAAAATGAAAGCAGCATCACATCACATCGACACACCGCCCTCTTGAAATACCTCTGCATCAAATATAAATAAACCTAATCAATTTCCTCACAACTCCTTCGCCTCCTCCGTCATTACCCAGATTACAGGGCGCAGTCGAGTCGAGACTCACTGTTTTCCTCCCCAAAACATTATGTACTGTCGACTGTTTAAAGAGGAGGCATTAAGGAAGGAGCGAGGGTAAACACACACACACACACACACACACATTATTATAATTCCCTCGCCTCTGGGGAAAGGGCATGGGAGTAATGATTTGACTTGCCGCTACGTTTTCATTTTCCGTATAAGATAAGATAAAAGGCCGCTCGCTCATTGACAACAGCACAACACAGATAACTGGGATGCCTTGATTCCTCAAAGGGAGCGGTGTGCAGCACATCACAACACTTATCCTTTATTTAATAACGGTGTTGTATATATGTGCTAGAATAGTTCATATACATATATTTATCAGGACATAGTTGACTACATCTTGATCTTTTTACATGTATGTAAACCTGGGGGGTCGAACCCAGGGCTTATTGTTGCCAAGTAGGTTTGTCCTTACAAGGAATTCGACTTGGTTGTAATTGGTGCAGAATAAACATTAAGTAATATAAAAAAAAATATGAAAAATATAGATATAGATAAGAAACCAAGTATTAAAATATCAACAATATAAATATATAGAGCTATATATTGTATTATATAGTGCTCCAGATACACAGCCAGACTGAGAGTGCATTGGCTGATTGTCTGTATGTATTTTAATTCTTGTATTTGTTTTTCTTCTTGGTTGTTGTTTGCTTGTTTTGTTTGGTTTGTTTTTATCTGTCCTGTCTTGCATGGTTTTTTGGACATGAGTCTGGCAAATAAACTGAATTGAATATACACAGTATCTTCTAAAAACAAAGGAGCTGTTGCTGTGCAAGCTGATGTTCTGGGTTAGGTTGCAGATCTACAGGTTTCTGTTGTCTATAGAAATAAAAGTTACATTAATAAGTGAATGGAAATAAAGCGTTGTGAGCCAGCGGTGGATTTAATTTACATGAGTACTGCTTCCTGTTTGTCCCAGTGGGAGGGACACCGACGGCAATGCATCAACTAATTAGTTTTCCTTGGCCAATGCTGCTGCTGGAGACTCCCCCCTGTCCTCCCCCCTGTCCTGGAGACTCCCCCCCGTCCATTCTCCATACAACACAGACATGTTCGGACATTTATGACTCGTCGTCTTTATGCAGACACTGTACCCATTCTTGAGGCGGTACATCATCATTTTAAGTTGTATTTGTCACATGCAAAGTCGTACAAGTACAACTAGCGGTGAAATGCTTTCTTCTCCTTCTGTGCTCCTATGCTACATGTTGGCATGCACTGTGGTATTTCATTAGGATGCCTCTATATTATATAAAACTATTGTTTTATGTAACACCAGACTTAGGGCCGTAATGGGAAGAAATCAGTTGTAGTCTGAATAGCTGATATTCAGCTATGTTCAATTAACAGTGACTGTGCAAGCAGTAGATACAATCTGTGAAACTTATCATTTAGTCTAGTTTATTTATTCGTCCTTAAATGTTCATACTTGTCATGCACATACTCTCACCGTATTTATATTTATACTATATATATATATATATATATATATATATATATATATATATATATATATATATATATATATATATATATTCAATCATATTAGCAACAGACAATACTGTCATTGCACTGCTTACTGTTTACTTTTGTTTTAATTCTCTCAACACCGCACATGCACCGTACTCTTAATTTTAATTTAATTTAAATGTTATTTTATGTACCTGTTATATGCTCCTTCTACGTGTGTGATATATGTGTGTGTATATATGTAAATGCTACTGAATGCCAAAAATGTCCCTATGGGATTAATAAAGTATCAATCTATCTATCTATCTATCTATCTATCTATCTCTCTATCTATCTGTCTGTCTGTCTGTCTGTCTATCTATCCATCCGTCTATCTATCTATTATCTATCTATCTATCTATCTATCTATCTATCTATCTATCTATCTATCTATCTATCTATCTATCTATCTATCTATTATCTATCTATTATCTATCCATCCATCCATCCATCCATCTATCTAATCTATATTGTGAATATATACGTTACATCTGAGATGCTACACATTTTCCTGGTAAAACAAATGTCTGAAAGGAAGAATGTGGTTAATAGTCATTCACCAGACGACTTGTTTCCAGAAACAAGTCGATGTGCATGCAGAGCAGCTATAGGAAACTGCAACAACAACAGCCAGTCAGTTTAAATAATCAATAATCAAGTGCTTATCAGTCGGCGTTCGGCATCGCAGAAAAACAAACAGCAGGATTGGGTCCTGTTTCAACCTCAGCAGTATTTTCTCCACGGAGATTGTAATTTGAATCCGATGAAGCAACCTTGGTTGTCAATTAGCCTCCCGAGCGCCGGTTGTTGAAAAAGCCGGGACAGCGATCCTGCTTTCAGATTTAAAGACCTTTTGAAGGTGAAAACGAACGGCACCTGTGATAGAAACGCATAAAACCGGTGGATTGTGTGTTCCCCTGGTTGTGTGCGAAGCAGCAAGCGTTGTATTAACGACTCACAAGCAGCTTACAGTCCTTGAATTGTGGAACATTTCCACCATGTTTTGTGGAGCCGTGTTACATGAATAAGCTCACACATCTCACACAGGAGGAGCGGGAAGCCAGTAACACACAAAACAAACTGTGTGTGCGGTTGTGTGCAGTAATTAGGTCCCGCGCAAGAAAAGGTTTGATGCATGTAGGCTGCTTTCGCCTAATGAAGTCTTTATAAAGATGGCCTATTATGTTAGCGTTTGTCGGGACTCTGCTAATCCGTCATCCATTCAGAGCCGGAGCCGACGGCGGAGGCGAGGTTATGCACACAGTCGGATGGGATTCTTCAATAAAAACACATTTCCATTTGGCTTGAAGCACTCGAAGCGCATGAAGCAGCGCCTCGCATCGCCGCCGCCCGCATGGAGGCCTTTGTGGATGCAGGGAACGGACCTAAGGATGGAGCAAAGCAGGCTGGGAGTGGAACCGGCACACATACCGTATATATGGGCAGGGAGGATTCAGCCCTCAAGCTGTCACCGAAAAACAAAATATGACCGGCACACACTGCAAAAAATGGCTCTAAAAAAACAAGAAAATACAGCCACTATTAGAGGAAATTTACTTTTTTCAAGCTGAATTTTCTGTCAGTGGATCATGAAAATTCTACTTGTTAAGTTTCCTTGAAACAAGAAAAAAAGAATCTGAGAAATAAGAAAACTAAAAATCTTATTATAAGCATAAATTACTTATATTTAGTGCTCTTGTCAAGATATTTTTGTCTTATTTTGTGCTTGTTTTGGAGAATTATTGCTTAGAAACCAACTGGGTTAGAGTCAGGCTTGCTCAAAACTAGTCAGCAACAAGATTAAAACAAGATGAATTTTCTTGTATTAAGTTCTTTTAAAACATCTCGGAATAAGTAAATATTTCTTAACAAGTCAGAAATAGGTCAAAAATAAGATGGATTTGCTTGTATCAAGTGCATTAAAAATCTCATAATAAGTAAAACAAATCTTAGATTAGGATGTCTTGTTTTAAGAAATTGTCTAGTTTTAGGTATACAAACGCATTAATAGATTTAATGCAATTTAAATACAAAATGTAGCACAACAGCGGTTGTAATTTAACTTTTTTTTTTTATTTAGAAAAATAATTCAAATCAATAAATACAATTGACAATATGCAAATGTCCGTTTTTTCAGCAGCACAACAGGTGTTACATTTACACCAAAAACCACTACACACACCTCACATACAAACACTCTAACCGGGAGGTTAACAAATTAAACAAACTATACCAGGAAAACTATACTTTCCTGGTATAGTTTGTTTAATTTGTTAACCTCCGGTTTTTTTTGTTCCTACTGTTTAGAATGGCATTGGGGCGGAACTAATTGCCGCCGGAATACGACACCTTTTAGCAACGCACCTAGCCAAACAGCGCGAAAGAGGCAGCACGTTCTATAAGCTATAAGTTAAAGTTAAAAGCTAAAGGCACTTAAAGTAGAACAACTATAAAGGACAAGGAAGAAGCATACAAGAACATTCCCTCCTTAAGCAGTTAGCAGTGGACGAGGCATGTTTATCTTTTATTTACGTCTATGAAGAACGTGAACGATTGTATTGTGTTGCATTCATTGCATAGTTGGTGCGTGTGGTGATTTGCATACGACGTAAAGTGGTGAATATGTATATGTAAGTTAAGTTTGTAAATGTACAGGTTAATATTGAGTTGTGGACTGTATGTGAGGTGTGTGTAGTGGTTTTTGGTGTAAATGTAACACCTGTTGTGCTGCTGAAAAAACGGACATTTGCATATTGTCAATTGTATTTATTGATTTGAATTATTGTTCTCTTTAAACCCAGTTCTCACGGGTTGGTTCGACCTGGAAAATAAACCTGTTTTCTAACAAAGACCTCTGGCCTCGTGTGTACTACTTGGGAGCTACAGTAATATCATTGAAACAAACCACGCTTCCTTTTACAGTACAGTTCCACCTCTCTTACAGGTAACTACTCTGTAAAACTCTGATATCACCCCGATAATTATCAGGGAGGTATGGGAGTTTTTGCCAGAGACCATGTTCAAAACTAGAGGATTATAATCTACAGTTACCAGGAAAGTATATGGTAATATCATTGAAACAAACCACGCTTCCTTTTACAGTACAGTTCCACCTTCCTTACAGGGTAATTCACAGGGTTTTACCTGATAATGTTTTGGAATTACATTTGTAATTACTGGGTAAATACCAGTTAATATCTGCATACATACATGGGGGTTATTGGGTAAATTGTAACTACTGGGTAATTAGAAAGTAATTACTTAGTAAATAGTTGCAAGTTATCAAGTAAATACTGGGTAATTACCAGGTAAATATCAGAGTCATTACTACCCTCACTGTCACTACACAGGTTGATTGGTAATACATAATCTATAATTCCTGGATAAATACCTGGTAGTTTTCAGTATATATCTAGTAAATACTGGGTAACTTGTTGGTATTTACCAGGTAAATACCAACAAGTTTTTGTTTATGTTTTTACCATATCAGGTAACTACCAGGTAAATAAGTAGTTACCAGGTAAATATCAGGTAACTACCAGGTAAATAAGTGGTTGTTACCAGGTAAATATCAAGTAACTACCAGGTAAATAAGTGGTAGTTACCAGGTAAATATCAGGTAACTACCAGGTAAATAAGTGGTAGTTACCAGGTAAATATCAGGTAACTACCAGGTAAATAAGTGGTTGTTACCAGGTAAATATCAGGTAACTACCAGGTAAATAAGTGGTAGTTACCAGGTAAATATCAGGTAACTACCAGGTAAATAAGTGGTAGTTACCAGGTAAATATGTAATGTAAATACTTGGTAATTACCTGGTAAGTACTTGGTAATTAGAAGGTAATTACATTTAATTACCTGGTTATTACTTAGTAAATACATCTTATTACCAGGTAATTAGCTGGTAATTACCGTACTGTAAAAGGAAGGGTTACCATTGATTTTTGTTTTTGAAATGTATTGTTTGTTGTTAATTATTGTGCTTAAATTGACATGAATACTAAATATATTAGATATTTGGACTAAGCCTCGTGGGGGCTGTGTAATGAGCTAGGCCTAGCCAACTTTGGACTGGGTAGGAGTGTTAATTGTTGTGCCTACAAGCCAATAAAACTACTGAAAATGACTTCTACAAATCTCCTGATTTGTTACATTATATTGGTGTTTTTATGAGTGTCGCTTTGGATAAAAGCATCTGCCAAATACCTAACCCTAACCATGAATAAAGGTAGTTGAGGTACTCCTCAGTGTTTTGATAAAAGTTCATGTTTTGTTATTGTTAATGGTCCAGGATGCTCCCATTGATTAGATTAGATTATATTCAATTTACTGAGGTGGAACACTGCATTGTCCAAGAGTACATTAATGATGCACACAATCAATTCTTACATTATCTTAATGAGTTGGGCTCCATTCTTAAAACAGGTTGAAGTGAGTCTTGAAACAAGTAAAACATATCCTTAAGCTGAGTTGTTAACATGTATAAAGGCTACCTCCTCAACAATTTAAGATAAATCTGCTTAGAATTACTTCTATTATCTAAGTTGGTTGGCGCAAAATTAATTTTCTTGAAACAAGTAATAGTATCTTAAATATCTTCAACCTGAATGAGTAAATAAGTCAAAAAAATGGTGTGATTAGATAAATACACTGAAGTCAAGTAAATTACACTTGTCTATATTTTCACTTTTTGCAGTGCATTATTGACCTGAGGGTGATATATAACAGTATCTAACGCCACAACAATGACATGCTGCCCCTCGTGACACTTTTATAAACGAGGGCCAAAATTAAACCAACTTTAGTGTCCTGGATGGCTCAAGTTGTTTGCAGGGGATATTTGGTAACACATTGACTGTAACATGTGTATCATAACATGACCATGACATCATGTCATCACAGATTAAGGAAACATGCCAAGTCAAAATGCCGGGTTGACTCCGATCACTTGGACATCCTGGGTTGCCAGTTATGAGGACATTGGTACACAAACACAGCGTGCTGAAGCCATGGAAGCAAGCAAACTAGGATGTTGTTATAATATATATATATATATATATATATATATATATATATATATATATATATGTATCGTGATATACTATACTAATTTCCCCTCAGGGATGAATAAAGTACCTATCTACCTGTCTATACAATAGTAGGTGAATACTACTATTTCCTTTATATATGTCCTTTACATTTCCACTTTGCCTCTTTGCATTTCTCCCAAACGCCACAGTGTTCAATACGTGTGTGTATACGTGTGTGTTTGTGTGCAACACAACACATTTTTGATGATTCACTTTTCCCGTTTTCCTTGGCACCATCAAGGCGTCGGTGCATAAACGACATTTCACGATGTCATCTGCAGGGGATAATGGTGCGCTACAGTTTGGCTAGGATGCGCTTATTGATTTGTCTCGAGTCACACAGCAGGATTTTACACTTTAAAAGACCATTTTGACATCCCGCCATCATTTCAGCTCCCCCTGCCGGTTTGTGTGGATTTTCTCCAGCATGGCGCGTGTTGGATTTAATATCTGTCACCCCTAGTACATTACACATGTTGCTCTCCTACAAGAGTTTGATCAAAAGCATCACTCATCGCCGGAAAAAAATCATCCCTGGCTGTGTCTAATTGAACGTTGTACATCTAAATCATTGACAACAGCAGGTGTTGAGCGGGGAAACGGGGAACTACTGTATGATCATCGCACCGTCGATGCTGTTTAGCCAAAGGGGTGAGTTTGTGTTATGAACTTGATTTTGCACAGCAATGAGGACACATCCAATATGGATGTGCGGACAACAACAACAACAACACAACACAACACAACTTCATTCAGGGGACCTGCGACCTCCCAGGACACGCGTTACGACAAAGACCGAATTCGGGTTGTGATGCGATTCCCCTGTGTAGCAGCAATGCATGAGAATAGCTAAATGCATAACTCAATAAATAAATAAAGCAAGCATAACTTATTAACAAACTCTGGTGACACAGTGAGGAGAGACTTCATGTACACCAAGGGAGAGGAACCACGCGGCGCCAGGCCCAGCTCGGTCCGTCTGGCAGCCCCTCCCGGCCCGGGGAGCAGCAGACACACCAACACAGACCAGAAGAGACTTAGTAAAGCATGTTTTTGGCTTGCTCTTAAAATAGAAACGTGTCCCATTTCAACCTGCCAACGCTTTCATCTCATATTGGTGAGAGTGTTTGTGGACTGGAGTCGTTATTTAATAGATCTGGATATCGTCGCGAGTGGATTGGAGGATGGGATTAATTGTGTTTGGCTATTTCAAGCTGTTAGTGAGAAGAATTGTGCACTTAATCCTCCTCACTGCTGCACTTGACATTATTAACTTGTTGTCAATTCAACGATAAGCGTACATGTGATGTTGTGGGTACCACATCTGTGTTTAGTGGACACAATGGACACAAAGAAATTAAAAATGCAATGCAAAGTCCATAATATATTCATATGTTTCTTGTGCATTAGTCAACGCATACTATAATGTATTACACTTGCCAAGAAACGTCCCCAATATGATCTATCACCTAATGAAAGCTTTATGTTACAGGCTGCTGCTAACCCTTATATTATATATTATATATTATATTAACCCTTTAATGCAACTGCTTACTGTGTATAAACCATTACTATTGTGGACACTACTGTTATTATTGTCTATTTACTATGTATTTAAAAGCGACTTTCAGGTAGGGACATGCTACCTACATACAGGTAGACTGCAGACATTGGGGGTTCGAACCCACAGCCTTTCAGCCGGGAGTCGAACACTTCTGTGACAAATGTTAGGATTAAAGATACAAGTGTTGGTATGCATGTTACGCTCTGTAATTCAGCGGTAAATGATTTATTTGCTATATAATGGCTGTTGTGTGAGGTGTGATGATAATAGTAATTTGCTGTGGGGAAGTACATGAGATATTGCTGTATATTAAATTAATGTCACCTTATATATATATATATATATATATATATATATATATATATATATATACACACAGAACAACACCAGTGTGTAATTCTAGTAATGTGCACGGTAAAACCTAACAAGTAACTCATTCATGTAAAGAGTGACCACATATGAAAGTCAATGTTGTATTAAAGATGTGGAAAAAACTATTTTAAAAACAACATACCAGGGGATTTGCAGGGGGGAGGGGGGGGGAAGGTGCAGTAATCCACCATCAGAAACCGCCAGCAATAAAATGGATTGCTTCACAATAAAGGTATCCCAGTGGACGGTGTTATTTTTAACTGCCAATAGGTCCGACTATTTTAGTAGATGGGCAGCAAGGCCTCCCGTCCCCCAGGGGCATTTAAATTGAAGTATCTACATGTAATAAACTAGCAAATTAAATTAAAACGGGAGGAGCGTCCTGTGTGCTGTGTGTGTTTAATTGTTTTCGTGCTGCGGTTCATATTTATCGACCGTACGTATGGAGGAGGACTGCAAGCTTAAGCTTTGCACTTTTCCGTCCCGTTTCAATGCTAATTAAGCAATGGGGGAAATTCAAAACACAAAATGTGTGATTTTCTGAAGACGCTGTACATATTTGTCCAGGGAAAATGCATATTCACACTACAGTATATCACTGCTGTGGAAGACGACAACATGAACACGCTGCAGCCGTCTACTTCTGTTCTTCAGGCAAAATTGCATTTCTATGGTAAAATACATATTTGATTTAGTAAGTGGCTTGGTTTTCACGGTGAACAAAGCATGTTGGCTTTGCAGTGCGGCGGTCGTTGTTATCAAAACAACCCTATATTGTGCAAGGTTATACGTTTGCGTACATACCTCACCGCGAGGAACAGCAGGCTTCATTTTCCTCTGAAACCACAAGCTGTTTGTCTGGCTGCTCTGCTCATGGCAGTACATCATGTACGTTTGTGGTTGAACTCAGTCTGACCTCCCTGCTTTCCACCCTAGCTTATCTTACCTTCAAGGTCGTCCTGCAGGCAGGAATTTTAAACATTTGTGTAATGATTTACGCTTTCCTCGATATGTTTAATGTCCATTTGACAGAAACAGATGGCTTCCATTTCAATTCATTGATCAACCATTTCAAGCATGAATTATCCATTACTGGAGCACCTACCTCCAGCGAAACCTGCTCCGTATTTCTTTGTATGAATTAGAGGAGTAACCTCATCCATAGCACAACTGAGGAAAATCCCCAGATGGCCTCATTCTAATTATCAGATTTTTAATTGATTGTTGACAAAAATGATTATAGGGTATTGCATTGTATAATGCAAGTTCATATTTGTGTATGCAATCATTAACAACCTAAATGGCGCATGGATACTATATGACTATTTATCTATTTTATATTAAACTTAAGTTACTCAACCTTTGGTTTAGATACCAATGAGGTAATACTGTGTTACATATAACCCCTTTTACAGACACACAGATTCACGCAATGCCAGCCCATAATGCACCAATATTAACATTAATATGAACAACGTTTGAAAACATGTCAGATTATGGGATTACAAATGTTTGCGGTTCACTCTGTGCAGCTTTTCTTTCTAATTAAGCTTCCAGATTTTGAATGACATTAAGAATAATACGTCAATTATTGAAAAAGTTCCCACAAAATGTCTCGGCAAACAGTCATTTAAGCCCAAAATTAAACATTTAAAAAGTTAGCTTTTTATGTGGTTTTAGTCCAAAATCCATATTTGCCGTTTCTAAAAACTAGGAAAAGTATTGCTTCCCACAACCGGTCCAAACCGGTCTTCATCTCCATCCTGTTTGATAACCCCAACCCGAGTGTTTGGTCATTACAGTCACTCAACTCTGGAAGGTCTCTGTGATTAGATTTAGCGGCTGCTGACAATCAGAAACGTACATAATATTCAAAATGCTCTGACCACTTTCGGTAACTGTGAGCCGAGCGTTTCTCTCCAGATCTGCAGAGATAACATCTGGCAGAGATTACATCTCTGCCCCTTCCAGGATTCTGCCACTGATGGATTGCACTGATGACAATTACAATTGATTGCACATCTCTAATTCTCCTTTAAGAGGACGTTGTGGGAGAGACCCAGCAGGTCAGTGCTGACTGGCAGAGGTTTCCAGTAAAAACAGAGACTCCCTACTCCCCTGCCAACTGTCTCCCTTACTGCCCGTCTCTCTTACCACCTGTCTCCCCTACCACCTGTCTCCCCTACCACCTGTTTTCTCCCGACCACCTTTCTCCCGTACTGCAATTCTCCCTTACCACCTGTCTCCTGTACTGCCTGTCTCCCTCACCGTCTGTCTCTCTTACTGCCTGTCTCCTCCCAACCACCTGTCTCCCTTACTGCAATTCTCCCTTACCACCTGTTTCCTGTACTGCCTGTCTCCCTCACCGTCTGTCTCCCCTACCACTTGTCTCCTCCGGACCACCTGTCTCCCTTACTGCAATTCTCCCTTACCGCCTGTTTCCTGTACTGCCTGTTTTCCTCACCGTCTGTCTCTCTTACCGCCTGTCGCATTGCAGGAATGTGGTCCGGGAGCATCTCTATATCTATATACAGTATATATCCGTCTTTCGGATGAGACGTTAAACAGGCAGTCAGGTCCTGACTGCCTGTGGTCGCTATGACGCCCATGGCCACTCACCCCCACCTGGCTTGTGTACCAACATGGCCACCTGGTCCCTCTCCTGGTCTCTAATTGGACATTTTCCTTCCTCACCTCTCCCCTGTGACAGCCAGTGTGTGGTGAGTGCTACACACCTGGGTTCATCCTGTGGGCCTTGTATGACTCATGCACCACAGGTGTGCAGCCTCACCCGGCCCCAGAGTCTAATCCTGAGTCTGACTCGGGCCGGGTGAGGCTGCTGAAACCACCCATCCAACACACACACACACACTGCACAGTAAGTAGAGATCATTATATTATACATCTTGCACGAGGATGCCTTCAGGTAGATGAGTGCACAATGGAAATTGAAACCCAGAACATGTCGATCAAAGCTAAACCATTTTGCAATCTCCAGTCTCTGCTCTCCTCTTGCCATGTTCTCCGCCACAGCCTTCCAGGGTGAAGCAGACAATCAGAAACATCTGTGACTATCAACATCAGTAAGCTAAAGCAATCCCATGCTCTGGGAGGACTGCCATCTCTGCTGTCCCTCAGCTATTCATACAGCGCTCTCTCTTCTGGGAATAGCATGAAGCACAGTTGAGTGTGAAGCGCAGCCAAGAGCCGTGCCATGATGGACGCGTCAGGGCATCAATCCTGGAGGGAGAGCTGTCCTCCAAACCAAAGGGGACAGTGGCCGCTGTTCATAGCCGCTGTTACGGACAGCGGCTCGCAAACCAAATCTACACATCACCGGATTTGTCTTGCAAGGGCGATAGATCTCACTCTGCCTTGTTGGCCCTGACCGGCACATCCATCCTAGTGCCCATAGTCCCAACTCTCCCGGACGTTATTTCCCACAAGACTCCTTGTCCCTCCTCGACCCTGGAGGTGCAGCAGGGCATCCAGGCCTCGGTCGATAGTGAGAGATGGGCGACTCTTTGTCTTTTTTGTCAGTGTCCGCCGCAGCCTGTCCATGCAGGTGCTCCAAAATTGAAAGTGGAAACCCACTTGACCCCCCGCTCTAGGGAGACTTTATGTTGTCTTTGTTCATTATCTTACATCAGACTGTATAAAAGGACATGTCTGTTCTCTATTAAGAGCTATACATTCATGTTTCACTGATGGAGGAAAGCAGGAGAGTTAACTAACTGAACAGCAGACCACAAAGTGCTATCAGCCAGTCAGTTTCCTAGGCTGACCCGGATATTATAGAGCTCAAGGGAAAACATATTTTGTGCCTGAGTCTGTTCTCTGTGTTTCAGACCCACGACTAAATGCTTTTTGTTTACAGTCCTTGAGTGAATGTGTGCTGTATTTGCGATGGTACCATATT
>JAOPHQ010000915.1:45000-95000 GCA_030340625.1 Merluccius polli
GTTCTCTTCTCCAGGCAGGTCCCTCAGACACAGACTAGACAGGTTCTCTTCTCCAGGCAGGTCCCTCAGACACAGACTAGTCAGGTTCTCTTCTCCATGTAGGTCCCTCAGTCACAGACTAGACAGGTTCTCTTCTCCAGGCAGGTCCCTCAGACACAGACTAGACAGGTTCTTTTCTCCAGGCAGGTCCCTCAGACACAGACTAGACAGGTTCTCTTCTCCAGGCAGGTCCCTCAGACACAGACTAGACATGTTCTCTTCTCCAGGCAGGTCCCTCAGACACAGGCTAGTCCTCTCCCATGTCATATCTCACACATTCATTAATAATCCTGTGGTGTTGTATGGTAGCACTCCAGTTTAGCACTGTTCATCCCAGACAGATCCATTGGTGATATTTATAGACATATAATTATTGTCAGAGATTGGTGATATGAGAAGGATATTTAGTGGATTTTGGTTTGGTTTGGTTTTCTTTCTCAGTTTATTACTGGACTGAAAGTTGCACGAAATGAATGCTTCACAGTGAAGCGCTGGTTCGGAAATGTAAATGTATAGAACCGAGGTCAGCCGCATTTCAATTGTATTATTGTATTCCTCCGTGTTAAGTGAACAACTCTAGCAAGTAGACGGCTATGGGAGTGTATTTTTTTAAGACAAGACGATAGTCGCATAAACTATTCGTTTTTTAAAATAATTTAACGACTATTCGAAAATTCAAACATCATGACCTCGTACAGAGTGTGAATCTGCGAGTGAGTCGGAGGCGATGTTGTGAGCAGCTGTTCCAGCCCAAAAATCAAGTGACTGTGATTTTAGAAATCACTGTTTTTGGCGGACTTGGAGGTTTTCTTTTTTAGCTCTGTGGATTATTTTAACTCGATATCGTCGGCGCCCTCAACCTGTACTTGTCACGCGTCTGGACGTCTGTCGCTATGACAGATTTTGTTCGGAGACTGCTGGCTGAATGAAAGATGGTGGAGGACTAGAGGCTCAGACAGCTGTATGAAAATAGCCGTGTGACTTAATGAAGAGCCATACGGCGCCGCGGTCGATCAGGGGCATTGCTCACCTCTCACACCGCCTCACACGCTGAATAATTGGAGGATTTAGGCGGAGAAAATAGGCGATCTTTCAAATCCCTTCTGATTAAATGTGAGCAAATACGTATATATTTTTTAAATTAGCACCTTAAACGCCCTTTAAGAGCGTGCTAAATGCTTAGAGGTGCGAACATATTTTGGATTTGACCAAACCAATGTATGCACAGAGGGGTAGACGTTGACAAGACAAGATTGAAGTCAAACACTACCAGGTAGGAATGGAGAAGAAGGTGAAATCGCATATGTATTTATATGTGCATGAATTATTTATTATTTACACATATTTCCCCATCTCTCTATTTGTTATTAAAATTTTAATGAAGCAATTCAGTGAATGATTCCTTAATGTGACCGGCATGACCTTTTCCATGAGTTCAGGATGTTCCTCCTTCGTTCCTCTCCTTTCCTTGAGTCCTGAGTTGTGTTGACAGATCTCCTCTGCCCCCTTTTACACAGTCCAGCCAGACTATGTTCACCACCCCTCCATGTAGTACTGGTACAGTCCAGCCAGGCTATGTTCACCACCCCTCCATGTAGTACTGGTACAGTCCAGCCAGGCTATGTTCACCACCCCTCCATGTAGTACTGGTACAGTCCAGCCAGGGTTTGTTCACCACCCCTCCATGTAGTATTGTTACAGTCCACCCCTCCATGTAGTACTGTTACAGTCCAGCCAGACTATGTTCACCACCCCTCCATGTAGTATTGGTACAGTCCAGCCAGACTATGTTCACCATCACATAGCTAACCTTCAAGACGCGTCTTCCTCACCTTTATTGCCTTTTGAACCAGTGGTTCTTCCATGTTAGTAATAATAATGAAAGAGCAATTTCTCTCATGTTTATTTATTTTTTTCTCTTCTTGTTTTTGATACTCCTCATCACTGTAAAGCGACTTGGGATTATTGAAAGGCCCTATATATACGTGTATATATATATATATATATATATATATATATATATATAATATATCTAAAAAACCCATCATGTTGACAACAACGATTATAAAATGTCATTCAAATCACTTTTTTCCCATTTCCAGTGGCAGAAACATTACAGCGAAGTCAAAGCAGTGACTACATCTCCGTTAGAAATATCTCCTGGAATCAGTAATTGAGAAGGTGAGAGCGTCCTGTGAGATACGGCTGCAGGACCTCAGACCGACGTTGACACATACACCTTTTACGCAACCATTTTGAATCTCTCTTCACATCGCAAATTTGAAAACGGTTGTGAGATTACAATGCAAAAGGAGATGTGATTCGCCGTCTAAACAGACGGGAACGGTTGTCCCAGAGATGTAGGCGACCGTTAAAACCACATCTGTAGGAAGTGTACACAACATGCCATCTAGATTTATCATTTCTGTTTTGTTTTGTTTGTCTGTTTTGTTTGTTCTGTTAATGTATATTATGTCACCATTATGTGTTTACAGTGTGTGAGTGCTGTACTGGCTGTCTCTATGTTTTGTCCTATGTCACCTGCCGAGGGACAGCAGATGAAAAGTAGTTATTAGGGCTGCACGATATATCGCAAATCTATCGTCATCGCGAAATCAACGCTCGCGATGTACATACCGCAAAGATTTCTTAATTTGCGATTAAATTAAGCCTACATTTTTCGCGCATTCAAACACAATGACATTATATTTGACCAATCCGATGCTGTCATGCTGCCCGATAAGCCCGCCCCCCACCAGTTTAAGCACATGGTGTTTAAGTTGTTGGGGGAGCGTTGTCGTGTTTGTTTGACCAGGTGTATTTTAGTTTAACTAAATTGTTGCACATGTTTCCTTGTGCTAGCCTTTTTGGCCAATAATAAGTGCTATTACTCAGGCCAACACAGTTAAAGTCTATATTGTTTCATACTATGACACATTTACGTTTGTGTTTATGAAAGTCCGCCTTTATTACGCAACTGCAGCGCATTTGGAAATGTCAACAAACAGGTGAGCGCAACATGCTTATGTCATATTTATAAAATGTATTTTAATCACAGCCGAACCTTTGCAACATGTGAAACAGCCCATTGGCTACGATGCATAATGAGCTGTTTTAAATTGCACATTTCAAATCGCGCAGACGTCACCGAGTCCGAACCCGACCCGGCCCGTCGGGTCCCCTCGGGTCCCGACGGGCCGGGTCGGGTATCCACCGGCCGTGACGTATGAAACGCCATGTTCCGATCGGTGATTCTGTGAGCGATCGCGAGGTCTATTCCAGCATGCCGCTTATCCCAACTAGCTTCACCTGACGTGATTTAGCCGGGCCTATTTATCCTGGCTTGGCAATCGTGCAACCGAATAAGCCAGGATACCGCCGAGCAGAATAGTCCAAGCCGCGCTTACTCAGTTATCCTGGATTTATGTATCCTAGTTTTGTGCAATACCCCCCAGGTGTATTTTAGTTTAACTACATTGTTGCACATGTTTCCTTGTGCTAGCCTTTTTGGCCAATAACTCACCATAATGGTGTATTTTTGTTTTTATTATTATTTGATGTTGTTTTTCATGACATCATGTATGCCTCAGAACCCATTCTGCAACACCTTCTTAGCTCAACAAATTAGTGGTCAGAAAAAAATGTTTATTATTTAAATTTATTATGAATGCTTTAAGCAGTTTTATTGTTTTTATTTATTTCATCTTAATTGTGTTGACCATATAAGAAAATGTTTCAAGTGGGCAATTTTCCCAATAAAAGTTATGTTGCATTGCATGCATACGATGCATTTCTTGTTTTAATAGTCTAGCAGCAAGTAGAATGAAGAAAAACATTAAATATTGAAATATCGCAAGTTATATCGTCATCGCAGTACTCAACAATGTTATCGCATATCGCATATTTTCCCAATATCGTGCAGCCCTAGTAGTTATTTTTACTAACTCTGGCATATTGACATGGTGTTGTTTACACAATGTTCATGAATATGCATGGTCCCTATCAAATAAACCAATAAATAAATAAACTTGCAGTAGGTCATCATCTAGTGTGTGTGTGTGCATATCATGCGGCGATCTCTCCTAAGCCGCCCCTATGTCCAAACAGGCTGAGACGGTTGTAAATGCATTGAGCCTTTCGTGGAAACCGGAAAGCGTTTTTGAATCTAGCTACGATTGAAATCCAAGAACAGTTGTGCAATACACCATGGTCTCTCATGGTGTAAACAGGGCCTGATGACCGGGGTCACACTACATGACATTTCTGTCTGTTAGGATGGGCACTGATTAGGCGATTAAAGAGTGATAAATTTGTGCCGTGACTTGATTGGTCCCTGACCAATCGCTTGCCGACGTGCTTGATGACTTCAGGAAGGAGGTGCTAGGGGCCGACGTCCGGGACAAAGAACAAGAACAAACAATGGCGTCCAAAGCGCTGCGTATGGTAAATGGTAAATGGACTGCATTTATACAGCGCTTTCTCAGAAGTATGACCAATCAAAGCACTTTACAATTATTGCCTCACATTCACCCATTCATACTCCGACAGCAGGTCAGCCATGCGAGGCGACAGCCGGCTCGCCGGGAGCAGTTAGGGTGAGGTGTCTTGCTCAGGGACACCTCGGCACTTAGCTAGGAGTAGCTGCCGGGAATCGAACCAGCAACCTTCCGATTACTAGGCAACGCAGCCAGTATGATACTGGCTGTCTGAAAAAAACGACTGTGGACTCCATGCTCCATGTTTTTTTTCGACTTTGTAGCTCGTTAACGCAGGTCGATCTCCAAGTCTGAAGACCAAGTTGAAACCCCGACTTGCTCCACCAGCGCCTGCCGCTATCAAGCACGCCTTCGGCGCGACCCATAGGCAGACACTCTCACTAAATTTTGGAGGTGCTCGTCAGCGCAGCTCAATCATTATTAAGCCATTCAACAAGCCCCCGGCGGTTATTTAATATTCAGTCAGTGCGCTTAAAAAGTAATTTTACGCACACATAGACTCAGTTATGCTAATGTGTCGATGTTGGAAAATGTGGTTATTGTATTATACAATACAATAGCACATAGAACCAGGCTGTTACATAATTAAACGGTCAAACGTCAAGTGAAGTGAATGTACTTGTCTGCAAAGTGGTGGCGCACATCCCCACTTTGCGCTCTCAGTATATATTGTTTAAAAAGCTTAAGTTGGCAGCTAAATACTTAATCATAGTGGGGGAAAAAAAGTGTGCTTAACAAGCTCTAAATTGATTCGAAGTGGGTTATTTTACTCATAGAAAATACTTAAACACTATAACAATTTTTACTTTGTTTAGCGACTCAAAATTGCAACCGTTTTTTTCAAAGGCTACTTTTATAAGCACCTTACACTTGAATTGAATTCCTACTTTTGTGTTGTGCTGAGGCTCTGTGGTCTTGGGCATCAATGTGTGTGTGTGTGGGGGGGGGGGGGGGGCGGGGGGGTTGTGTGTGTGCTAGAGATGTGTGTTGAGTAATTGGCCCTTGTGACCGACTATAACCACTAAGGATCGTCCTTTTTCGGTATTTATAATCTGCGGGTGATTTGTGGGCGGGTAAGTTCAAATCACCTTCTGTATTTCTTGCTATCAGCTATCATTTCTTGTATGCCATCCGAAGTATTTCATTAATTTCAAGTTCAGTATTGCATTTCCTTTAACGCCATTATTGCCTGACTTACAAAATCCTATGTGATTTTTTCAGAATATCTTGTTGTTATAAGACACATGTTTTAATGCAGCCTAGGGCTAGGAGTGTATTTGTTATTTATGCAAATGCCTTGGTAATATTTCACTTTACTAGTCTGTGTTTTCTGTTCAATAACGTTTTGCCTAAATAAAGAAAGCCTATTACGCTATAAAGTCAAACATTGACTGCATTTTGTTGTTGGTTCATTAATCCAAATGTATTACCGATAATAGGCTGCACAAAGGTTGGCAACAAGGCAAATTCTCAGATTAAATAAAGGCTAAAAAGTAATGGTTGTCCGCAAATCTCCTTCATATGTAACAAAATGATTAATATATATAATAAAGTATAAAATAACAACGCAATTGTGGTTTTCAGCAGACGCACACACAATGCAGCAACGCACAAAGCTACAGCCTGAACTTGCTCTGCCATCTCAACTAATAATATAATATATAATATAATAGCTCAATATTAGTATAATATTAGTCAAACATTTTACTTATTTAATTACTTTTGTTTCACCTTTGTAGAAAAGCCTTAGTTTAGACTATGGTGAGTAATGTATGTTTTTTTTAGCCTTCATTTTGTTAGCATTGTATAACAGCAGGTTGGGACGCGGAAGGGGGGGGGGGGGTTAACCGTGCATCACTAGTGTGTATCTGTATGTGTGTGCATGGGGGATGTGTGTGAGCTTTTGGATATCTATGTGCATCTAAATTACGGTTATTCGTGTTGTGTGGTGAACCCAGAAGCCCATCACCTCTCCCAAACAAGGTGGGTCAACTGGGTTTTCATTTAATTGCCGGCATTTAGTAGCGAATCATCATGTTTATTTTTGTTCCCCTGCTGCAGTTAATTGAGGAATTACAGTATACGATCCCATTTCAGCACGACGACAACTTATGGGAAATGTTATAATATAGTATCTATTATAAATCGGTCAAAGATAATAATAATACTATATAGATAAGATAGTGTATATACAAACGAGATGAACAGTTGTTTGGATCTTCCAAAATATATAATATATACAAATATATTTATTGCTGAGAAAAAGTGACCATTGACAAATTACAGTTTTGGACTACAATAGTTTACTTTTCTTAGAAACTCTTATTTTGAAGATGCATATGTGGAGCTTACACTGCAAACCTAAAACGGTTGGGTTCCCACAACTGCCCTATTTCCAGCGGTAATGAATTCAGTCCCGGCAAAAAACAGGCAAGTGATTCATTTTGTCCCGGCTTTTTTAATCCGGTTGCATCTCATCACAGTACTTTGTGCTGTGCAGCCGTAATACTATGAGTCGAACATTAATTAACCTCGCATTTTCCACCGGCCCCGCTTCATGCACTTTGCTGTACCGCTGTGTCCTCTGTGCCTTTTGCCATTTGCTTCATCTCATGGACAGGTCAGAAGCCACTCCACTGCAGCCAAGGCCTAATGGCACATTAGGCGCTGCATCCGTCTCTGTGTGCGACCGTTGTGTTGTCAGCGCCGCTACATCCTTGGATGGACATGCAGGTGCTGCATGTGCGTCACATGACCGATGTGTAACGCGTTCAGTCGGATCCACTGTGTATGGCTACAGCCTGAATTCAGACCCACCAGCCCATTTGCCGTTGAAGGAAGTCGAAATCCTGAACAAAATTCGCTGAACTATGAATATTCATGACATCATCAAGCCCATAATGAAAACATCTGTCCCCATCGTGTCGATTTCATTCAATGTGGATGGATCATTCACTAGCTCACCCCATCTTTCGCCATCTTTCAAAATGGCGGAAGGGCATAGACAGGCTTTTGCTATGTTTTCAGATGGCCCCAGTCAAAGAAGGACCATACTAATGAATCTTAATCATTAATACATCGTCTCAAGCAATGAACATAAAGTACATACTATGTGTGCTATACTGTATGATATACCAGATGAAAATGATCATGAAATGCTGGACCACAACATCTAAACATTTTGTGGATCCATGTCATCAACAACGACTTTGTATCTGTCAGACATGTATCTTGAGCATCGGCGTTTCTGACGCTCTAATAGCAAAGGTTGTTCGCATGATGACTCAATTCTGAGAGAAAATGTTGATGAAAAAGTGGTTACCCAGACACACAGTGACATTAATGGGACATGATGAAAAACATGTGAACACTTCAAAGCCGCCGTGTGTCATGAAGACGGTTTCAGAGGAGTAGAGATATTTGCCATGTCGGTTTCGAACCATACGTGTCACGGTCGCTAAGGTTTGCTAAGAGACGCATCGTTGACGAACTGACAACCCTGACATCAACCGAAATAGCTCTGCACTTCCTTCAAAGATACATTTAGCGGCGGGCGCAATTTTAGAAAAAACGTAAGGCTAACTGATATATGCTAATACTGAGTGTGTTTTGTAAAAATCAACATCTCTGAAGGTACCTTCATGAGGAATGAGGGTGCTGCTGCCACGCTCGCTAAGTGGTTTTTGAAGGCAGCGGCGGCGGCGCGTGAGAGAGAGAGAGCGAGAGAGCGAGCGAAAGAGACAGACAGACAGACCGGTGAGAGATCAAATGGCAGCTTGTGGTGTTGTGGGTTGCGCCGTCTTACTCCATGACCTTTTGAATCTCTGGAACGAATCCCATTCCCGCTCCACTGTCTATTAAGATGACTCCGCTGATTGTTCTGATCACCGGCCTGGGGAGTCGGTGAACTGCGTGCGCTGTCCATCCATCAAAGCTGTCCAACTCTAAATTAGAACTAGAGCGCCCTAACTTTAAGCCAATGAAGTCTCCAACGACGCGGCTTGTGCAAACTTTAGCCTCAGCTCCATCATTATAACTGCTGGAGCTGTGCTGTGTGTCCTTGAGCAGCAGGAGGAGAACCGCGGCTGGGGCCTCCCCAGAGCGGAGAAACCTTGCAGGCCTCCTCATGTCCAGGTGGTACAGTGGGCAAATCTCTGGTTCATTAGGAGGTCTGCTACTGGCCAGGTTAAAGGAAACCTCGTTAACTTGGTCACATCGTTAACTTAGCTATTGTACTGTATATATAACGTAAGCATAGTTCTCCCATATGTAAGTCCAAATGTATGATTTTTTTTCATCTATCAGTTGCATCTATTGCACCACTGCATCCTTGCATCCTATACTCACTTTGTATTTATTTTTGCACTTATTTTTATTCTTTAATTTCTTGATATTTTTTATTTTCATTTACTCTGTTTAGGAATTGCACTATATGTACCATTGCTGCTATGACGACTGAATTTCCCTTCGGGGATCAATAAAGTTCGTATCTATCTGTCTGTCTGTCTGTTTGTCTGTCTATCTGTCTATCTATGAATATAAAAGTAGTGCACATTGATGAAACATTGTCTCCTGAAGAGACATTAAGTGAGTAGTTGAATTATTAAAATGTTTCAAATAGCTGACATCAGGCAAGACCACTTGCCCTGGCCACCCTCACTGTTGTTAGCTATCCTTGATGCAGAAAACCGCCGCAACTTTCCGTGAAACGGCGCTGGAAGTGGACGACTGCAGGCCTAATTATTTAGGATGGGCTGTCCTGAACGCTGCCTTGTCATTTTTGCGTTTCTCTGGTACTTGGAAGTGCATGCATGCAGTCATTGTTTTGCTAAACATTGCATCACATGTACTGCGGAGAGACGCCTCGGGTCTAACGCGCTCGTTATCCACAAAGAGCGAACTTCACAGACTCAGATGTTTGTTATCACAGTCTGCTCCTTCTCGGACCATATGAGGTCATTTTGCAAAACAACCTCGCCTCCGGTCCCCCCGTGTTCAGAGTGGGCTCATGAGTGTATCTGAGATTCAAAAGGATAAATGCACTATAAGGATCGATGGATAAACTTATCTGTCAACCCCAGTGGTGTAAAGTAGTGGATGCCATGGCAACGCTACGATGCATGTGCCTTCAAATTAACAGCAGACAAAGAGAAATGGTGGAAGAGCGACGGGGAGAAGGATGAGATTTAGTAGGGCAGGAGCGACGGCGCATCAAGAGATCTATTGTCTCTGTCAAATGAAAACCTTGTAACCCTCAAGACGCACATTCCCCGAACAAGAAATGATTTACAAGTCCCCAGACTGCCGACGCACAACTTTGAATGATAAAAAACACAATATAATTATGTCACTCTTGATATAGTAACACATGCAGTTAATAAAGCCACTGTCAGAAGATCCTAAAGTGAAAATGTAATACATTAAAATAAGTCGCTCGATTCATAGCTCAAAACTTTACATTCCTATAAATGTTTCTCCTAGCTTGTAATTGTTTCATTGAAATCACATAAATGCATCACTTGCTAACCTATAACTGCAAATTATTGTTTATTAGGTACTGATTTAGAGCTACAATTTATGTATAATTTGTTAGAAATGCCATAGCCACTTATCAGCTATTATTATTCTGCTCTCTCTCTTTACAACTCTCTCATCTTACCTTCAACAGCTTTAATTGAGGTTAGCATATTATTGTCCACCCCCAGTACAGTTTCCAAACTCCCTTCACTCTCAATTATCTTAAAAAATAAATCAGGTTTCATGTGTTTTTTTTAATATAATCTCTTAAAGTTAGGCCTTCCAGTGGTGGTTGTATTTTACTTCCCCCCACCCCCCCCCCCCCCCCCCCCCCCCCCCTCTCATTTACAGTGGATTAAAACTGAAATCCTGCCATCCAAAGAAAATAAGCTGCTGCCTTTTGTGGAGCCGTTGCCCATTCTGCTAATCCCTCGTTTGACAGCCGCTGCTCAGCACAGACCTGCTGTGTGTCTCTCTTCCTCTTCCCCTTTTCAACTCTTACCAATACATATCTTCCCCTTTTATTCTATCCTCCTCATCAAAAACATGAATTGGGTGACACTATTAAAAAAAGTATTTGCACTCAAGCATAGAGAGCAGGAATAGCAACAGCTCGGGAATAAAATCAATCAATGACACCGTTTTACTCTGTATTAACGACAAACCTAATTAAATGCATGTGGGTATCAGCAGGTGTGTTGCCATTGTTGACAGCATGTTATTGCTAATGTTAGCATGTTAATACTAATATTCTCTCCTTTTTTTATTGTGTTAAATGTTCCTGATTGTGTTAAATTTTCTAAAATGTAAAGCACTTTGAGCTGCATTCTGTGTATGAAAGGTGCTATACAAATAAAGTGTATTATTATTATTATTATTATGTTTGCGTCAACTGTTTGCGTTAATATAAATTGTGAGTGTTTGGTGACCCAGAGACTTTCTGGCCATGTCAGTTAAGATTAAGATTAAGATTAATATTTACTTTATTAATCCCACATTGGGGAAATTCTTATATCACTCAACTTTTTGGTGGAGTGATAGGCTGCCACGTAACAGCGGCGCCAGGGAGCAGTTAGGGGTTCGGTGCCTTGCTCAAGGGCAACGCGGCAGCAGCGCCCCCAGAAGGTGAACTGGCACCTCTCCAGCCACCAGTCCACGCTCCACACTGTGGTCCGTGCTGGACTTGAACCGGCGACCCTCCGGTTCCCAAGCCAAGTCCTCTACGGACTGAGCTACTGCCGCCCCCAAAGTTCATCTATAAGCAGCACTTCTTTCCCAGTTTGTATATCGTACATCGGTATTTATCGTGTGCACCGTGACCGGTGTACAAAGTATTTGGCTCCATCCTGACAAGACGCCACCAACACTTCACCCCAAAGAGGAAAGACCACAGACAAAAGCTTTGGAGGGACAGAAACAGGCTTGTTGATGACGGCTGAACCACTCAGTAGCGTCGGGGAGACTGAGCGCGCGGGAGGTAACGCGGCGCCGCCGTCGCCGGAGAGAGAGTCGGCCGGTAAACACAGTGGTGACTGTCAAGCCGAACGGCGTCTGAGTAAACACAGAACCGGCGCCACATGCGGTGCCCAGTCAGACATACTTTACCTCTCACTTACACAATCGCGGTCCATCACCATGCGAGGGGGAAGTGTAAATGCTTTGTTTTCATGAAATTGTTTTGTTGTGACAAAGCTGATGGCGTCTGGGGCGGCGCGCCGCGAACGACAACAAGCTGCAAGAAAGCTGAACGGGGAAAATGTTTATGCACAAAAAACGTTGAGGTTCAAATCACTGATTTTTGTTGATCCGCAGTTTCATGTTTAAAACTGAAAAATACAAAATTGGCATATAAGTTGTTTATTATCTTACATTTATGATGTTGATGAAATGGCAAATAACAACATAATCGACATGACTTGATCCTTAAACGTTGATTTTCAACAACATTTCTATTGAAGACATTTTTCTTACAAGGACAACTATCCACTGAATAGAGAGTAACACCAGAGACTACTTTGCTTTCTTTGCAACATTAAAATCAGCAATTCAATATAATTTTCATTCAGACTCGGGATTTCGGAAAGGTGTAAGCGGTCTAAAGCATTTATGAGCTCCTGGCGCTAAAACAATACAATCTCAATATTTCACTACTACAAGGAATCAAGTAATATTCAGAAACCCAGAGTAAAAGGTTTGTACAAAAAAGACGTCACATTATGCAGCATGATCAGATATCAGAAAATCAAGCGTCCAAAACCGATGATCCCAACAAAAAGACGGACGCCGCGACGTTTGACTACTCCATCAAGTGCTGCATCTTAAATGAGGCTCCTGAGCGGTTTGGGCCAATCGTGATATTTGGTGGCTGATCTGAAATCATACATGTCATTTGAAGAAGGCTTTCGCTTCTGTGTTGAGGCACACATCTGGAAGTGCTAATGACCTTTGACCTCTACACGCCATGGAGGAGCGGCCGGCTGTGAAGCGTGGTGGCTAGCAGTACCGCCATTTAATCCTCTGTAAAATAATAATAATGCCATTTGGTGGACACTGGCATGGGTGGTAATGGCACCAATCCCAATGAGCTACACAGAATCAACTAGTTTAGTGGATTATATGTCTATCTGTAGCGACCACAGCCATGAAGCGCCGGCGCCGCAGTGTCCACTCCCTCATATGACCGTGTTGTGAGCATCGCTGTGAGCATCACGCCAGGCGTTATGCAGATGTATCCTCGAATAATAGCCTTCATGACCAGGTTTTTTTTTTCTAATTAGAGGCTTGAAGTCCTAACGAGCCAGGCAGGAGAGAGACATCACATCACCGTTTCAAAACCTATGTGGTATTTATGAGGAGTTTTCAACACTCGAATGTCTTAATAACGCGGCGCCGGCCAGCGGTGCAGCCGCCCCTGAGAGGTGAGAAGAACAGTGCCATCCCTGCGTTGGCCCTGGGAGATTTGTCAAACAAGCTCAGATCTGACCGTTGGCCAGGGGGCGGGATGTGGTACAAACAGCCACCTACAGGCGATCATGACCTTTCGTCATTTTGTTTTTATGTTATTGTTTTTCTTTCACGCACGCCCCCGCATAGAAAGTCGGGGCACAAGCCACTGACTCATGGCTGCTGCGCTCCCTGTGTCAGGAGAGGTCCACCATGTCTTTATGCAGTATAGAGACCAGAGCCTTCAGAGCATTTATCATAATTCATCACTACTATTTATATTTATGTTTCTGTGGTTTAAAATTCACAATTAATTTGCACTACTGTTACTATTTATATTTATTTATAAAACCATTTTTGCACAGTTTCATCTATTGCACCACTGCATCCCTGCATCCTATATTCACTTTGTATTTATTTTTGTACTTATTTTATCTTATTTTTATTTTTTATTTTCTTGATATTTATTTTCCTTTTTACTCTGTTTAGGTAATTGCACTATGTGTACCATTGCTGCTATGACGACTGAATTTCCCTTCAGGGATCAATCAAGTGTCTGTCTGTCTGTCTGTCTGTCTGTCTATCTATCTATCATTCTATCTATCTATTATCTATCTATCTATCTATCTATCTATCTATCTATCTATCTGTCTGTCTGTCTATAATGTTACTAGGGCTGCACGATATATCGCAAATCTATCGTCATCGCGAAATCAACGCTCGCGATGTACATACCGCAAAGATTTCTTAATTTGCGATTAAATTAAGCCTACATTTTTCGCGCATTCAAACACAATGACATTATATTTGACCAATCCGATGCTGTCATGCTGCCCGATAAGCCCGCCCCCCACCAGTTTAAGCACATGGTGTTTAAGTTGTTGAGGGAGCGTTGTCGTGTTTGTTTGACCAGGTGTATTTTAGTTTAACTAAATTGTTGCACATGTTTCCTTGTGCTAGCCTTTTTGGCCAATAATAAGTGCTATTACTCAGGCCAACACAGTTAAAGTCTATATTGTTTCATACTATGACACATTTACGTTTGTGTTTATGAAAGTCCGCCTTTATTACGCAACTGCAGCGCATTTGGAAATGTCAACAAACAGGTGAGCGCAACATGCTTATGTCATATTTATAAAATGTATTTTAATCACAGCCGAACCTTTGCAACATGTGAAACAGCCCATTGGCTACGATGCATAATGAGCTGTTTTAAATTGCACATTTCAAATCGCGCAGACGTCACCGAGTCCGAACCCGACCCGGCCCGTCGGGTCCCCTCGGGTCCCGACGGGCCGGGTCGGGTATCCACCGGCCGTGACGTATGAAACGCCATGTTCCGATCGGTGATTCTGTGAGCGATCGCGAGGTCTATTCCAGCATGCCGCTTATCCCAACTAGCTTCACCTGACGTGATTTAGCCGGGCCTATTTATCCTGGCTTGGCAATCGTGCAACCGAATAAGCCAGGATACCGCCGAGCAGAATAGTCCAAGCCGCGCTTACTCAGTTATCCTGGATTTATGTATCCTAGTTTTGTGCAATACCCCCCAGGTGTATTTTAGTTTAACTACATTGTTGCACATGTTTCCTTGTGCTAGCCTTTTTGGCCAATAACTCACCATAATGGTGTATTTTTGTTTTTATTATTATTTGATGTTGTTTTTCATGACATCATGTATGCCTCAGAACCCATTCTGCAACACCTTCTTAGCTCAACAAATTAGTGGTCAGAAAAAAATGTTTATTATTTAAATTTATTATGAATGCTTTAAGCAGTTTTATTGTTTTTATTTATTTCATCTTAATTGTGTTGACCATATAAGAAAATGTTTCAAGTGGGCAATTTTCCCAATAAAAGTTATGTTGCATTGCATGCATACGATGCATTTCTTGTTTTAATAGTCTAGCAGCAAGTAGAATGAAGAAAAACATTAAATATTGAAATATCGCAAGTTATATCGTCATCGCAGTACTCAACAATGTTATCGCATATCGCATATTTTCCCAATATCGTGCAGCCCTAAATGTTACCCGTTTTCCCCAAACAAGATAGAGGTATGATTGGAGTAAATAAATGTTGTGACTCAATTTGACATGTAATATATTATAATTTAATACACATTCAAATTGTTTAATAGTATGTACATGTGAGCTTAATGTAATGTGGTTTGCATAATGCAAATGAAATTATGTTGGTGCATCATATACATATTTCATATGCATATTTTTTGCCCAGAATGCACTGTAGAATCATCAATGGATTACAACTCCTTTATAGTGCAAATTCAGTATCATTATTTATCTTAAATACTTAATGCATTACTAATGTACTTTTACTCCTCAAGTAGGAAGACAAGAGAGTGGCTTCAATCATGTTCCACCGACTGGGTCTGTCACACATTGAATGTTTATCGTTTCATGTTTTTGGATTCATTTGCTGCCATGGTTTATGTCTCATATATATATATATATATATATATATATATATATATATATATATATATATATATATATATATATATATGTATTATGTAATATTGTATATATTATGTGTTTTTCAAGGCTGTGATTTTTTTAAACAATTTTAAAACATTTGACATCAAAGCATCACACAAGAGGGAGTGCTGTTATTCTGAATATCCGCAAGGCTGTGATTTGGTCGGCGTGCTGATATTCAGTATAATATTCAGTATAACATCGCGACCTCCAGAGTGATATCGCTTTTATACAACAGTTCTTCAAGCGCAGTTTATTAGTTTAGTTGACGGTAATAAGCGACAACAGATTAGGATTGGTCTGTTTATTTCATCATTTATATATTTGGCTCCGCCAACGCAAACAGTTGCGCAACTGGACTGGGGCTGGACAGTTGCCAAGCAACACATCAACATGTCCCTGCACACTTTGTGTAGGTCTAGACGTTACCGCAGGCCGGCTGCTTTGTATCATGTACATTTGTTTATCTGTATATCTCCATTTATTTTGCAACCGGTGAAATAATAATAATATGTTGATAGATAACGATCGTCGAAGTCCCAGTGCTGTTATACTGAATATCAGTATACTGTATGGGACGCCTCTTGTCCAATCAAATGGCTCGGTCTGAACTACCTGTTGTTGCATAAATTGATGTTGGTCAACAACAATATCATCATCATCATCATCATCATCATCATCATCATCTATAGGGTAGAGACAAATGACAAGCAAAAGCTTTTGCTCTTAATTGGAGGTTTCGCACTGTGGCGACGTTAATTAACACAATTAACCTGATTAACCGAAAATACGTCGATGGGACGAAGAGAGATGATCCATTTAGCCGGGGGTCAGGATGGAGAGCGTATTGTTTGTTCTAACCCTGTGTGTGTGTGTGTGTGTGTGTGTGTGTGTGTGTGTGTGTGTGTGTGTGTTGCGGTGCTCGAGCGCTTACAGACCTCTGAACGATAACCATCGGCACCGCGCGGCTAGTCTCGACCCTGGGAGGAGGCGGCCGTCTATTCCTCACCCTGACAACCCAAGATGGAGTCAATGGGGGAGACACGGCGGACCGGTATCCGGTGCGGCTGCCGGAGAAAGCTTCATTAGGCCTCGACTACGGGGAGCAGGCGTGACGTGAGTCCGGACCTCGACCGCTAAGACGAACAACCTCCAACACAATCGGCCGACTTCTGGCCAAGTTGCCTTTCCCAATAATAATAACCGCGTTTGATGTCCGTCTCAAGGCCCGGACGTGCCAAAAAACGAGACACTCAATTAAAGCCCGGCGCCATTACCGGCGCGCCGAGCCTCCCTGTCAATACAGGTAATGTCCTTCGATGCCTCGCGCCTTCACGCGCCGCCCCATTAACTGCACTAAAATGTTAGCATAGCCGCGGTGATTTTGACGTGTCCCTGGCGGTGTCCGCTACGCTGCCGGCGCCACTTGTCAGAGAGCAACGGCGTGTGTGTGTGTGTGTGTGTGTCCCGCCCAGGAACGGCGCGTGACTGCAGCTTTTCCAGCGGAGCGTGATGCTTGCAGTCACGAGTGAGCACCTGTACAAGCCGTCGCCGCGGTCATTTAGAGCCACTCTGCTGGCGCGCGCCGAGCGGCTCGTTTGGCCACCCAAGCGCGGCCGGGCGGGAGGCGCACCGACAGCATTTGTTCTCATTTGGAGAGCCCAAGAGGAGAGCCCAGGGACGGGGTATCTATCACTAATGCTGCCCCCCCCCCCCCTCCCCCCCACATACACACACACATACACACACACACACACACACACACACACACACACACTTTGTGTTTGACGATACCTAGTGAGACAACGCAATGCCAAGGTCGGGTGTTGAAGGATGGGCCTCGTGTTATGTTATCCTGCAGTTTGATTGGGCGAAAGGGTTAACACAATAAAACCGTTTAGCCGCCCGGCGCCAGGAGGGAAGTGACCGAGGGGGGGGGGGGGGGGGGGGGGTGTAAAAAATGTGCAAAAATAAAATTAATTGATTTAACCACGCAATAGCCTCAAAAATGGCTTAACAACAACATAAAGCTTTTTCAAAATCAAAGAATAAATGTATTAATCAGAGCACTCGCATACGAACGTAGCACTAGCCGAGCGCTAAATGTTTTCTGTAGATACGTAAAGCTTTAACAGAGGGGGCTAAGCCCCCTTAAGCCACCAGGCGCCTGCCTATTAGTAACAATGTTGAATGTTAAATGAAAAGCATTTTTTAAAACATTTCTTTAAAGGATTTTAGAAATATAATAACCCAAATGTCCAGACTTGGTGCCGTCAAATGCAAAGGAAAAATAATAGATATATTTTCATATATTTTTTACCAGTGCACTACCACTTTGAATAAAATTAAAATAGTCTGTTATCCTTGTGTTTTTGTTGCATTACTCGCGTCGCTATAATCATGGACTGAGGTGTCAAAAGCATCATTTGAGCACCGCTTTTATACACTAGCCTATGATTTTGTTGTTTTGCTGTTGTTTTGCGTGTCATCATCATCATCACAAGCCGGGAAACGATGGGTTGAGGATGAATGGGGAACTTGTGCAGTAAACAAAAGCCGGTGCAGTAGCAACACACCGTATTTTACTAATGAATATCCATAGCTGAGAAACATGCGTCTGATGCTCCAACACCAGGCGTCTCCAGGCGTACGTGGCGTCACGCGCACACGTGTGCTGCGCGTTTCAGTTCATGATGTTTTTGGTTTAACATGCAGATTTTTTTTGTTGCATGGGTTTTGTTTGCGACTTTGTGTTCGGTCTTCCTAACCAGTGCTTCCCAAAACGTGTTCCTGCTGGTCCTCACATCCCTGAAGCCCCTTTCCTTTTTAAATGAAATGCAAGGTTGATATTCGGCTGGGTAGCAGAAGACTGTGTGTGTGTGTGTGTGTGTGTGTGCGAGAGTGTGTGTGTTTTGTGATTAGTTACCAAAAACATCCCCACAAGGCACCTATTGTATTACACCAATGCATGAATAACATTCACTCTGGCGCTGCCAGATGCTCTTTTGTACCAGCGGTGTAGTCGCATTATACACACTTGCAGAAGCCTATATCCAGTGGCAGCGCCTCGGACGCCTGAGAACCGCGCGCTCCGGAAATAAGGAAGTGCTTGGCTCATGGGTGTGGGTCAGGGGCTGCACGCCGTGGCTGCGTTACATGATTATCTGAATCTTGTTCTAGATAATCCCATTGGCATTTTCACCGTGTCAACGTTTCTTATCATGAGTGCCGTTTTACGTTAATACAGATTTCATACCACCGGGTCGCAGCATCAAGACACTTTTAGACAGACTTGCACAAAGTTTTATGAACGTTAGATGAGGTAAGATGTACTTTATGACGTTGTTAGATGAGGTAAGATGTACTTTATGACGTTGTTAGATGAGGTAAAATGTACTTTATGACGTTGTTAGTTGAGGTAAGATGTACTTTATGACGTTAGATGAGGTAAGATGTACTTTATGATGTGGTTAGATGAGGTAAGATGTACTTTATGACGTTGTTAGATGAGGTAAGATGTACTTTATGACGTTGTTAGATGTAAGATGTACTTTATGACGTTGTTAGTTGAGGTAAGATGTACTTTATAACGTTAGATGAGGTAAGATGTACTTTATGACATTACATGTAAGATGTACTTTATGACGTTGTTAGATGTAAAATGTACTTTATGACGTTGTTAGATGTAAAATGTACTTTATGACGTTGTTAGATGTAAGATGTACTTTATGACGTTAGATGAGATAAGATGTACTTTAGATGAGGTAAAATGTACTTTATGACGTTGTTCGATGTAAAATGTACTTTATGACGTTATTTGATAAACAAGTATAATAGATTATAACAAATATAATAATACATTTAACAAACAACCTAGTCTATTGTATTTATTGTCTTATTCTGTCCTAAATATATTGTAATTCCTGAACATGAATAGCTACAGACTGATGTTTTGATGATATTACTACGGTTCCCCCTGTCCTTAAAAAGGGCTAAAGTTGACAAATTGCACTTTCAGCAGACAGTGCTGCACGCGGTCTTCATGCCACAGTGAGCATGCCTGTTCCACTTTCGCTCTCAAACCACCGCAGACCGTCCCAGCTCCAGGCGTGGTCCCTCGCTCCCAGGCCTGACAAGGACCTGCCACCGCACCGCTACGCTAATGACTCCTCTGGCTGACAAGTTGATCTGTCATCACCTGCAGAGTGGAGCTCCACGCTCCACATCTCTATCAAGGAGAACATCTATGGACTATTTATAAATCGTAGCCTCGGTCTGGACCCTTAACTACGATGCAAAATCCAACCATTTAAACCACAATGTCGAAATTTACAGTAAAAGCGAAAACGAGTTTCACTGCCTTTTTGTTCTTACCGCCTCTAAGTCCTCGAAAGAAAGGAAAAAAAAAAAAGTACATCAACGTATTGGCAATGAAGTATGTATCTAATCATTTAATCCAATGCAGTTTATTTGGAGGGCAAACAGCGAGGTCCTCAGTGTTCACACAATGCTACTCCGGAGCCAATGAGCAGTGTCAGGTTTGCAGCACTAACAGGATTAAGCACCAAGACCTTATGTCTCCTGCAGCCTCTGCCAGGGACAGGCCTGAAAATAATGGGATCGGTTCCCACACACTTGATCACGGCGGATCCACCATGGGAAACCGATAGGCCATAATAATCTGTAGGCCTAGCGTTAGCCTCGATCCGCCCATACCGATGTGAAAGGCGGTCCACCCCTATAGGCCGGTCTGTGTAGGCCTAGAGCAGTGGTTCTCAAATGGCGGTACACGTACCCCTAGGGGTACGTGAAGGATTTCAGGGGGTACTTCGACATATTTCAAACATTTTGAGTCATTTTTGTTGTTCTAATATTAGTTATAAACAAGTGTAAAGTAATGCCACCACAATACAATTTGTTGAATCTGAATGCAACCTTAATCAAATTAAATAAAATCGGAATACTACTAAGTTCGATAAATCTTTCAATGTATTCCCACCACCGAATTTAATGTTCATGTTTACACCAAATAACAGGCACATACATTTTTTTTTTATCATTTATTTGTCATCCTTCTTAAAGGGGGTACATTCGTAAAAATAGTTTGAGGACCACTGGCCTAGAGTGTGCCTGGAACACATCCATGGAGATATAAGTTTAATAAAACAAACTGGACTTTTATCACATCACAGACATGAAAAACATATACGAGCGTTTTTGAATCGCCTTAAGACAACCGCTGTCAAAACCACCTTTGGAGGTGGAGTACACTACATTAAATCAAGATTGACGAGAGATAGGTTGCTGTCCAGACCGAATCTCTTGCGGAAGTCACTTAGCTTCATAGGCATCAGTGAGATATGTCTAAACATGCCAACATAGGCACAAGCCTCTCCAGAGGGATTGCTATAGATTGATATATCATACAGGATATTTAATGTATTTAATTCGCTACAGTTATATTCTGGCATCAATTTATCCTTGTTTATGTATTCGTTTAAGTGTTCATCTTGGTTTTTTCCTTTTTTACGAAATTATTTAACATTAATTGTGGTTGAGTGAGGGGTACTCCTAGGGGTACGTGAAGGATTTCAGGGGGTACTTTGACATTTTTCAAACATTTTGAGTCCTTTTTGTTGTTCTAATATTAGTTATAAACAAGTGTAAAATAATGCCACCACAATACAATTTGTTGAATCTGAATGCAACCTTAATCAAATGAAATAAAATCAGAATACTACAAGTTCGATAAATCTTTCAATGTATTCCCACCACCGAATTGAATGTTCATGTTTACACCAAATAACATGCACATACATTTTTTTTCATCATTTATTTGTCATCCTTCTTAAAGGGGGTACATTCGTAAAAATAGTTTGAGGACCACTGGCCTAGAGTGTGCCTGGAACACATCCATGGAGATATAAGTTTAATAAAACAAACTGGACTTTTATCACATCACAGACATGAAAAACATATACGAGCGTTTTTGAATCGCCTTAAGACAACCGCTGTCAAAACCACCTTTGGAGGTGGAGTACGCTACATTAAATCAAGATTGACGAGAGATAGGTTGCTGTCCAGACCGAATCTCTTGCGGAAGTCACTTAGCTTCATAGGCATCAGTGAGATATGTCTAAACATGCCAACATAGGCACAAGCCTCTCCAGAGGGATTGATATAGATTGATATATCATACAGGATATTTAATGTATTTAATTCACTACAGTTATATTCTGGCATCAATTTATCCTTGTTTATGTATTCGTTTAAGTGTTCATCGTGGTTTTTTCCTTTTTTACGAAATTAATTAACATTTATTGTGGTTGAGTGAGCGCTGTCAACATATAGTACAGTATGTCATACCACACATAAAAATACACCAGGTAATGTATTTAAATGAGGATTTTTATACTTGCCAGTTTATATTGGTAATGACACATTTCTACAGTATCAGTATGAATATCATATGACATGATATGTATATATATATATCTATCATATCTTTAAAAAAAGAGTATATATATATAATTATTATTTAAAAAAAGATTATGATTCATTGTTGTATCTTATTATTTGTTTTAATTTAGGTGCCTTGGGACATGACTCCTGAAAGCATACTGATTAGAGGACTGGAAGGGAACGAAGTCAAGAGGGATCCTGTTTTATGACACTTTTCCACATGAAAGGAGACGGGACTCTATTAAAGCACAAATCATTGCTTTGCTTCGTTCGCATGTGAGTTTTCATTTGCTCATTTCATTTACCACTAATTGCTGTTTATTTTGTATTGAAGTAGTAGTAATATGAAGTGTTTTATTTTTGTATTATCGGGGTGCAAACTGGTGTCACCCAAAAAGGTGACTTTTTTTTTGCCTGAAAACTGAGATCAGCGTTTGGCACCCTTCAAATCCATCAGGTTATATTTTGCTATTGACGCTTGACCCAAGTGGCTCACAAAAAGCCTGTCAGTGATATTCACACCCATTTATATGAAGCAGTTATTATAGGATCTTATAGGAATGTGTTTTTTGTTAGCAATGTTTTTCATATTTGCTTCACTAACTCCCGTCACTAATTAGAGCAGCCATGCAGGAGAGTCATCAGGGTTTGGTCAGTGTTAGTGTACACACTTAAGGGTGGGTGGATTTTGGTTAATAATTTTTCTGAAGGAGTCGTTTACAGTCTTGTACAGGCTATTTCAACCATGGTAAATGTAGTAGCAGTACTGTAACATTGGTTGGGAGTGGGATCCTCCATCCTTATCCAAGCCTTTAATTACCAACGGCTGTAACGCTGTATCAAATAATGTCATAGCTCTTGTTAAAACAAACACATATGAGAAAGAGTTCAGCCCAATAGTCAACTCTGCACATTCACAATAAGTAGTACTCTGGCCTAATATTCAATCCTCCCCTCTCTGTCCCACAATTAGAGTATTTTAGGAAATATGACTAACTCTAATCATATTGGGAGGAATATTAGTATTATGGCATCCAATCCAAAGCTATGTGAGGTGACACAGGTGAATGGGAGGCATGGAAATGACGGCTCTTGTGGACACGTACTGTTGTGAGAAGCAGTTTCTCTTGAAACTCTTACTCACGCGTGTTCTTTAATGAAGCGATAGAAGAAGTTGTTTAGCTTTAAGAAATAATCAGTTTTATTGTTAACACCAGTATAATGTGCAGAGTTTTACAGATATCTGGGTCCCACTACGTTTCCCTGACTGAACAACATAGTGTGTGTCAGTTCACAAAGTCTGAGCACCAACTATCCCTGACCCAGGAAGTTATATACACAAACAGTGAAAACGTCATAACAAGGGCAGGCTGTTGACGTCTTCCCACCTCGTTCTCGTGTTATCTGACTCCAGCGTTCTTTACATGTACAGAGACAAGCCTGCCTGTTCTTTGCTATCATATGATTAACACTTCCTGCTCTTTTCAACAAACTGACACTATGTACTCTGCACATGTCACCAACAACGTACTCATTCTGATCATGAGGAGTTGCTTTTATAATTATATGCCTCTGCTTATATCTCATGATTCTGTCTTACTTCAGCAGAAAGGCACCGAGGTTAGTGTGACCCTAATTATTGGTCATATGGTAGATATAAAATATAACCATACTAGTACCTTGGGCGTTTACAAGCAGATTACATTCTGAAAATAGTCTCCCAGGCTCAACGTTGATGCATCCAAGATTTGCCCAAACAAATGCACATGTATATGCGTCTTCAACTCATGGTATTATTTAAGTCTGTCATGGGACCCTCTTGACCAAGCGTTACTCACAATCCAACAGCCTCATTTATCCTTTTCAGCCAAGACAAAATTAGAGTCTTTGTCCATTTTTCCAAGTCGTTCCTCACACTGATTTCAGCATCTCTTTTGTGGTTTAAGGTGAGATTGAAGAGGTTCTCCACGCCTGCTATCCTGTTCCTATGTGTTGGGGATCCCACGTGATACCAAATCCACTTTTGAAAAGGCGGACGTGGGTCTTGAGGCAGATTTTTCAAAGATGGATCAATATTTTTGTGAAACATAATGACTGCAACCGATCTCACAGTCGTTGAAGTCAAACGAGATGCCAAATGGTCTTGTCATTCTTCTGTCAAAACCACACTCTTGTTTGTCAGTAAGTTCAGATCGACATGTGTGTTCAATAAGAGGAATACAAATAAATACTGCCATTCCTACAATGGCTGCCATTCCTACAAGGACAGCAGCAACAAACAAGTGTTGTCTTGACATCTTCCCTGTGTATGAAAGCAGAGAGGACATGATAATGATGAGTGACATGAGGACATTGAAAACGATGATTAAAGACAACTTGTTTTACGCATAATTAGTGTTATTTTTTATTATGTGTTTATCCTACGACGATGCATCTGTGAAAAGGGTCTATTAAACCAGCAATTTTTAAATGTTATGTGGAACCGGGACAAGTAGGATAATGTTTGTGATTGGTCAGGCTTATGATTAGCGCCATTGTTCAATTAGGTGTGAGGTCACACCTAATTGTAGATATCTGCCCCTTAATAACATCCAGTTATGGATACAGGCTTTTTTTAAATGGGTGTATCTGCAGATTGACTGTTAAACATTTGTTGTCAATTTGACTATGCACACTGGATGCCAACACTAAAATACATTTAAATTGAAGTAAATGACGGATTTGGAAGACAAGTGAATTTAGAGCCCCATTTTGTAGGGAGTTGAGAAATGCGCTGAAATTAATTATGTCTGCTGGCTCTCTTAATTACAGCTCTATTTTCTCAATCTCTCTCTGTCCCTCATTTGTTTTTGTTTACTTTGTTGAAGATGACGAGGCACAACCAGTGAATACATTGAAACAATAGCAATGGTGCATAGAAACTAACCATGCTTGGTTCGAACCCTGGAAAGAGTGGGCAGGCTGGCCTTCTTAACCTAGGGTGAAATTCTAGGCAGTTGCTAGGACATTGTTAGATGGTTGCTAAGGCGGTGTGGGATGTTGCTGAGAGGTTGCTAGGTCGTTTTGGGATGTTGGTAGGTGGTCGCTAGGGGGCGTTCTGAGCAAGCAGACGGCTTTGTCTGCCTCTGTACTGGAACACACTTGCTTAGGGGTGACTTATGTTATTAAACAACAATTATTATTATGTAATATCATGAAATCCATCGAAATGAAAACATTTGCTGCAGACCAGTGAAGCAATACATGTGGCTGTAGCCTCAAGCATTCACTGTGTCTGCTCTCAGTAACTCTGTCCAAACTGTAGCTGATGTTAAACCATCATCTCTGCCCTCTCATCCAGTCTTCCTGGAAACAACCTGCTTCCAGCTGCTGAATCACCGCCCAATTTATAAAAAATGTTCTGCCATTCAGGGTACGGTGGTGCTGGAGTAGTTCCCGACTGGGCATTCATTGTCACCAAGCCAATAAGTGTCTTGTAGGCACGACATGGAATAGGTGAAGGTTTCAAATCCATGTAGGCTGGCTGTGTGAAAAATCCCCTTCTGAGCTTCTTCTAAGATTCATCCACTGTTACCAGGGAGTTTTCTTAATCTCCATAATGAAACAGGAAACAAGGCGTAACTCCGCCCCTTGCGGTTTTTGGTTTCCGGGCCAGGCTCTGTGTCGTCGTCTCCCCCCAAAAGGTCTGCTATAACATAGTAGGACTGCTGGGTCAGAGATTAGGTTAACCTGCTCTCCAAAATCTTGCTTAGCTTGCTTATCTTCTGTCTAGTACGTTTACATATAAAAGCTCTGCTGCGAGGCGCCCTCTAACAAGCAACATAAGGGATGCAGTTACAAGGTTACGTTCAATCGAGCCCTGTTAGCCGGCTATCATTAAATCTGCTGTGTTCCTCTGGCTGCCATTAGAGCCCATATCCAGCTATCACTGTGTATACAGCACCAGCAAGACCCTCTATTAATACCCCTCTTATCAACGTATTTGCCGTGCTCACCCCCCTCTGGCCTTGTTATCAACTGTATGAACTGCATCCAGCTGTGTCTGTCTCGTCCGGCTAGGGCACAGTCTGGGAGCGGGGGCCCAGAGAAACGCACCACCACCACCGCCGCACTAAATCATTCAATGAGTGGCGTCATGGAGCGCCTCTCGCCTACCCTGGCCGTCGCCATGACAAAGGTGGGGTTAGCATGGATGTGTGGGACGCTGAAGAAAACAGATAACGGAAAGGGGTTCATGTGAGACTAAAGGAAGAATATAAAAACATGTTACCAAAAAAAAATGCATGGTGCAAAGAGGATAAGAAGAGTAAGTGAGAGAACATAGGGGAAGTGTGAAGCGTACAAGAAGGATCAGAGACAGAGACCGGCGAGGAGAGATATGGTGTCAGCAGGGGTAATTCTGCCCCTGAGGGTCTCTGCTTTAGGGCTGGAGCAGTCCTACAACCCTCCAGTCCTTCCGCCGTCACATCCAACCCTGACTTTATCTCCTGCTCACCATAGTTTCAGACGGGGCCAAACAGCATGATATGTATTTCACAGCTTTCAAGTTTTGCACAAACTGCCATGTATGATGGGGGTGATTTCAACCGTGCACAACCTAATACTGGGCCAGACCTGCCCCTCCCTTTCTGCTATTAAGAAATCCTGGGAACATGACCTTAATATACCAGTCTCACAGGATACCTTTCCAAAACTACACAGCTCTATGTCCCCACATACAGCAGTTTTGGAGGGCAGTCTTTGGAGCCCCATCAAAAGTTAGACTATCGTCTCACAAAGCAGACTTTAGATTAATATCTAAAGTCTGATAGCAGACGATCTCAAATCTGGGTGAACGCGGCGTTTCACTTTCTTTTTTGCTTCATTTATTTTTTCCGACCAATCGTGCTGCTGGAGACGGGGATCTATAGGCACGTAATTACCAAACACAACCTTGGCCAGCACTAATAAACTGTAAAAAACTGTCCAGGTTTCAAATCAACACCGTGTAGACAGGCCACTGTAGAAATACGTATTAAAATTCCCTTCTGAAAGCTTCATCCACTTGAACAAATTAGTTTTCTATGGTAGAATATCTCCGTAACCAAACAGGAAACAAGAAGTAACTCTGCGCCTCACAGTTTCTGGTTTCTGGCCCAGGATCTGTACCGTCTCCCCCAGCAGTTCTGCTGTAACAGTAGGACCGCTGGATCAGTAGTTCTTTTATAACATAGTAGGACCGCTGGATCAGTAGTTCTGCTATAACATAGTAGGACCGCTGGATCAGTAGTTCTGCTATAACATAGTAGGACCGCTGGATCAGTAGTTCTTTTATAACATAGTAGGACCACTGGATCAGTAGTTCTGCTATAACATAGTAGGACCGCTGGATCAGTAGTTCTGCTATAACATAGTAGGACCACTGGATCAGTAGTTCTGCTATAACATAGTAGGACCGCTGGATCAGTAGTTCTGCTATAACATAGTAGGACCGCTGGATCAGTAGCTCTGCTATAACATAGTAGGACCGCTGGATCAGTAGTTCTGCTATAACATAGTAGGACCGCTGGATCAGTAGTTCTGCTATAACATAGTAGGACCGCTGGATCAGTAGTTCTGCTATAACATAGTAGGACCGCTGGATCAGTAGTTCTGCTATAACATAGTAGGACCGCTGGATCAGTAGTTCTGCTATAACATAGTAGGACCGCTGGATCAGTAGTCCTGCTATAACATAGTAGGACCGCTGGATCAGTAGTCCTGCTATAACATAGTAGGACCGCTGGATCCGAGATTAGTTAGACCCAGACCCCATTGTCTCCCTGTTTGGTGTTGCACCCGAGGCGTCTAATCTAACGACAACAACATGCAGCATACTCTCCTTCGCCTCTCTGTTGGGAGGGCTTGTCGTTCTGCTTAGGAGGGAGGGAGCGGCTCGGCCCACACACTCACCATGTAACTAGAACAGGCGATGTGGACCCTAAAGGACGACACACAGGAGGACAGAGGAGTAAAACGAAAAGTTATTTCCTCTGTAATTGGTTTACAGGCAGGATCAGGCAGTCAGTCCAACAGGGTAACAGTACAGATATGGGGCAGGCAGAGAGACGTCGTCAGGTAGCACAGGCAGACAGGTCGGGTCCAATAAGACAGACAGACAGGCAAAAAATTCTGACGCGGGGCAGGCAGTCGAGAGTCGAGAGTTGAGATAAACAGGCAGGGTAATGCGGGGAAGCAGAGAACAAAGGGGAATGGACTGGTATATACAGTATGCTGGTCAGCTAATGAGGCGGTAATGAGCTGCAGGTGTGGGCAATCAGGGTGACATCATGCATGGCAGGGGGGAGGGACTAATCTGAAATGACAGGAGAGTGAATCATGACATCACAGGGAAAGAAAACGGGATAAAGTAAACGGAAAACATAAGAAATTATGTATTCAACTTGAGAGTATTTCATGTTGTTTGATACGTTTCACAAGGCCCCCCTTTTTGAATTTTTGAAGCAAACCGGACTTTGTGTAGTTTCTGAAGCGCCACATGAGTTTTTTTACACACTTATGGAGCTGTATATTTGTATAGATGTGCCAAGAATAGTGATATTCACTATATATATGATTGCCAGCATGGAAATATGGTGGGGTGGGATATGTTCTGGGGGGGGGGGGGGGTTAAGTCAGTTTTTGTTTTTCTTCTGTTGTAAAATACTACTGTGTGTATATGTATACTTATTATTACTACATGCATGTATATGTGGTTTACTTTTACTAGAACAACAGCGAGAAGCTCGCCAACAGAAATGTTGGCGCTGGCGAACTCCAAGTCTCTGTAAGCATGCGTTGGAGGGAACCCCGCTTGTCACCATATTGGATAAATGATCAAAACAATATACCATTTCCTTGGCAGAAAATCCTCAAGTGGTATTGTCAAAAGCCTAAAAAACACAGCCTTACTGTTACTGCCTAAATCCATAATGTTAATCAATAGTAATAATAATACTTTTTTTTTTTCTGTGTTGTTTAGTTTGTTGTATTTTGCAAGCAGGTACCTGAGCAGTTTGTCAGAACGGTCTAACTAGCATGAACTGGTTTGATGACTCATCGTATTTCTATGCTTAGGCCAAGCTCCTAATTATGTGGCTCTTTTACAACTAAATGCATTTGATTTTGAATTAATATTCTTACCTAGCCTGGGGACCTGACGAATCTGCGAGCTCATGTTTTATTTGCTCCCAGCAGATACTGGATAATTTGCAAATTGGTCTAGCGATGCCCGGCTAATTCTTACCTGATGGGCCGCTAGCCCCTCCTGCAATATGTCAATCTAGATATTATTGTAAACATTGGTTATTTTTAAAATACATTTTCATCTTTGTTGTTCTCTTAATAAATTGTATTACATGGTTCATCAAAGCTGGTTTTCTTCACAATTATGGCAATTACCAGAAAATTGGGCTGGCGGTTGTTGAGCCTAGATTCAATGCTGGGCCTGAAGTTAAGGAAGGGGATCTATTTAAAATGTTATATTCAATTTAAGCGCTTCCATTATATCCCTGTGCTCTGGTTTGTATGGATCAAAGGGAACATTATGAATTACATTCCACCCAAGTGGGTGTTAATATATTATGAGGTATGTGCCGTAACGGTGATCGGATATCGTGGTAAATGGGTCAGTGACAGTGAGAGTATGGCGTCTGGGGTTATACTGTCTGCCACCGCCGCCACCTGTCAGCGACGCAGGGCAGATGGGAGACGTAAAACGCTCTGTGCCTTGACAAGGTAGTCCGTCAAAGTTAGACAGAACAGTCACAGGGGTAATGTTTTGACAAGGCATTAAATGTCTCCTTCGCAAATGTCCTGCATGTATGTCACGCCGTGGGATTGATGAGCAGATACAGATGGCAACATAATTCATGCCTGTGGGTATTACGTGTTCTCATGGCTTGACGTCTCTTTCCTTTCTCGATTCTCGCTGTCCCACTTTAACTTTCATGTGTTTTACAGTGCGTCTTGAAAAGGCGATACGTGGAGATGGAAACGCTCCTCCTCATCTCCCGTGGATCACAAAGTGAAAAAAGAGGCGAATGCAGTGTAGCACCGAATATCCACACATCCACGCAATTCCCATTCACTAACATACTGTAGCACTCCTTATCTTATCTTACCACTTAACGTATCAACATCAAATGTGTGAAATACCTAGAAAAAAAATCACCAAGCACATTTCATAGCATTACAAGCATGATCCTACTAAGTCCCAGCGAAGGGTAGATTTAAAACGTGTATCGCTGTGCACACTGCAGCCATTGAAGCTGAGGTCACTTCCTGTAGTGGCTCTGATCTCACTTCCACCCTCAAGTACTCAAACATGTGGTGGAAAAATCCAAGTTAGCATAACATTACACTTACGTAAACATACTGTAACACTTGATGCCTTATCACATCAAATGTTTTACAATGCCTCTGCTGGTCCAGGCGATGGTCCAGGGGTCAGATGGCCTGCCCAGGAACACAATGCTATGTTTGATCTAGTGGGGTGTGGGGAGGTCATAAAGTAATGCCTCCTCAAGTCATCTCCTATTCATATTTCAATGATGTTAATACTGTATCTGTTATCTTACTCACTTTACCTGCCCAGGGACTACAGGCGGAAATTAGCAATGTTTGCTATAACCTGGCTCAAAGCATCTCTTCTTGTCTTACAAGATTAATGTTTTTTGTGCATTCCTGACTCTGATCACCTGTCAGGCCCAACTTGTGTTTCTCATCTTGGGTTCCTGGGGAGGAACTGGGATAAAAGTCACAATGATCTGGACCCACTCTGTTAGAGCGGGGTAATCCTACAACTACTGTGTGTCACTTTAACATCTAGAAGTCTCATCTGTCCTCAACGCAATATCTCATGAAGAAATTGCCACGACAAACCCAAAGCAGAACACATATTAATCCTATTTCCAATAATAATCTTATACACTTTTTTTTCCATATAAAACAAGATTTTTACAGGCATGCTTTTCATATGTTTGCATGTTTATTGGATGAAGCTCGTACTTGAATACGTACTTGAGTGGATATCATATTTAACCCTGCAAATCAGAGGAATAAAATATTGCTGTTGCAGGAGGCCTCTGATGAAAGACACTAAAGGGTTTTTAATTGGATAGGAGGTTTTATGTTTTGCAACGTTTTTAGAGAAATTATGTAAAATTGGTCAGAACGAAGTGGTAGTTTGTGAAGGTTGTTCCTTCCAGACATTTGCTTAAAAAGGGACTGGAATGAGCTCAGTTTTAGTATTATTAATATTATTGGATCGTATTATTGGCTTTCTGGTACAGCACTACACGAGTGTAAGGGTGCTTTCATACGCACACCATTATGTCCGTTTTAATAAAACCCTGGTATGATTGAACCCCTGGCACAGTTCGGTTCTGGCCATGATATTCCAATAAACGATTATTTTCCTGAACTGTTTATTGGAATAACAGCAAAATCAGTATTGGGACTGACAAACAAAATAAATCAATACGACATGCACCAGGAAACTCATGCATCATTACACACATATCTTTGGTACTGTGTATTTTTTTTCCTGAACAACAATGGGAGTTGGGCGCCACACAATGATTTTTAGATTTCACATTCACATTTAGATAAAGCCTTGAACGCTTACCAGACTCAATCTCTCTGTTAAAGCTCAGCGAAAAACAGATTCAGTGGGATTATCGCGGTACAAACATCCGACTGTGATAATGTTTTCCTGTGAATTGAAAGTTGTGGCTTCACATCACATCAGTTGTTTTTCGGTCTTAGTTCCTATTCAATATTATTTTTTAATCAGACCCAGCAGACACCTTGTTGAGCAATAATTTCTCAATCTAAACTTTAGCTTTGCAACCAGCTGCTCCTCCAAAAAAATAGATGGTCCCCTGGTTTCTACGTCAACTTGTGGTTGTTTTCACACAAACCACAGTCAAATGGAATAAACAATAATTCAATTAATTGTCTAGCTTTGGGGACATTTTCGACAGAAGTCGATGATATCGACGTCTCTCTCATTATCATTCGGGGACTGGTGGTTTGATGAACTCAGAAACATTAAGTTTAACTCTTTTATTTGACAATACCAATTTGATTATAATGCACCCCCCAAAATACATTGTTAATTATGGCTGACAAATAAATACAGAGTTAGATAAAGTAGTTTTATCAGAAACTATCAATGTAAATTCAAAACACTGGTATTTGTAGGAAATGCGACATATTACAAATGATTTGTTAAATGAGTTTGTTATATCAGAGGGGGGGGGGGTTGTCTGGTAGAGCGCCACCATTGTCTAATGAGCCAAAATGTCGGGTGATCTTCAAAGTATCATGGTTACGCGACTTTAACATATCCGAAAGCAATTGGAGATATCCTGACCTCTGGGCTTCTCGGCTTTGTTAAAACAAGAATAATATTTGGTAACATAATTTAAAATGCATATGTAGGGCACAGTTGTGACCCTATTGACTGTCTGCAGGGAGAAGCGGTGTAAACAAAACCGCAGGGTTGTGTGCTGGGCCCGTTCCTCTAGTCTACACCAATGACTGCACCAGCCTCTCATCCGCCACAACTTAGCTCAAATCATCTGATGACACTGATGTCATTCTAGCTCTTCTCACAGACAACCATTCAGTTTTGGACCATCACAACACTGTTGCACACTTCACCCAGTGGTGTGCGCGTAACTACTTTCACCTCAATGTCAGTAAAACAAAAGAAATAGTAATAGGTACCTCGCCAACCCGGCATCCCACCCTCATCAATAACGAAACTGTTGAAATAACCGACAGCTTCATCTCACTCTTACACTGGACAATAAACACAACGCTTCGACCGGCACACAAAGGCCATTCAAAAAAAGGGCCATCAAAGACAATCAGCCATCCGCAAACTCATCATCTCCTCCTACTGCTGTACCAAAGTATCGTCCAACCCACCCTTCCTCTATTGCTATACCTGTTTCTTTAACGTGCTCTCTGTCACAAACCGGGTCAAACTCACACACATCACCGACACCGCTGCCGAGATAATAGGTCTCCACACTCCCCAACCTCTCGGAGCTCGACTGAAAGGCCATCACACGCATCGCAAATACGGCAGCACAGGACATCGCACACCCACTCAACCGTCACTTCACCGCCCGGCCCTCCGGGCGCGGCTACAGGACCCTGAGGTGCAGGAGGGCTCGCCTCGGCAAAACCTCGATACCCGCAGCCATAGCAGCCCTAAACACGGCGACTTGCTGAGGGGAACTATCTTGAGTCTTGTTCCTATGTTGTCTTTGCCTGTCACTTATATGTGCTGCTGTTTACACCTTTATGTATCGTCACTTTATGTTTGTTGTCTGTTATTTAGTATTGTTGTCTGTTATTTAGTATCTTTACCATTATTGTCTAGTCTAGTGTATAGTATCTTTATTCTCATTTGTTGATTGTATTCCTAGAAACTTCCTTTTTGCAATCCTGCTTGTTGTTTGTTGTATGTTATGTGTGATGTCTCTAAGCTACTTGGACCCTGAATTTCCCATAGGGATAAATAAAGTTTTTATCTATCTGTCTATCTGTCACTGGCCGGTATTAGTGTGTGATGATGTGTGTGTACTGTTGTTGGTTTGATGGATGGTGTGTCTAATGACAACTTTAGGATGCATTATGTATGTGATGAACCATACCTTGTCAATGTTTAGCTGCCCAAGTCGAAGACGTGGTACCAATCGTTCAGTGGGACTACTAACCATCGGGTGGGACTACCAAAGTCTATTATTCACCTTATGTCTACAGGCACCCTTTGGACTTGATTGGTATAACTATGGATCATGAACGAGTTGAATCTGACATTAAATAATCCTTCAATTTTCCCCAACTATTGTTTTAAAATGTTTAGGTGGCCTGTGAAAGACTACCAACTGTGACAAAGGAGAGGAAGATCGACCTTACGAGTCCCTGTGGGAAAATGAATTACCTGCATTTAACCAAATCTATGGTAGGAGCAATGGGCTGCCACACATCCGGTACCATCCAGTGTTTTAGTGCCCTTGCCGATGGTTATGTGCCAAGAGTGTAGTCTTATCTCATTTTTATGGTGTTTGGAGACTGGTGGTGCATGAGGTCAGGGATTCAGTGCAAGAGGATGAGAACGGCATGGAAATACAACAAGAAGACGGATGAGAGGCGGTGGTCACGAGGGATGAGTTTGAGTTGCTCTGAATTATTGACAGAAAGGCTGAGACTCCTCCTCCTCCTGCCTGCCTGCAGTATTGGTACCATTTCGTCCCACAACCGCCGCCGCACCGCCTCTCCAAGCCCATGGCGAACATCTATCACTGGTTTTGGACAAAACAAATGACACTTCCTCCAAATGTAGAGGGCGGCGTGTTGTCTATCATAAAGAGTCATGTGCCATGTTTCTGTGCAGTTGTCTGGTCTGCACTGTATTTCACATTGATTGAAAGCCAAGGCATTCGTGGAGGACAGCCTTATATACTATAATATATACTAATATATATATATATATATATACTGTATATGTAAGGGATAATGCCCGACGAGGTGTCCATTATCAGAAGTTAATGGACGACGCGGAGGCGTGAACCGTCCGACGCGAAGCGGAGGACGGTTGCTTCCGCGAAGTCCATTAACTTCTGATAATGGACACCTCGAAGGGCATTATCCCGCTTATACCATGGTCACTTGCCAAAGAAAATAAATTAAGACCATTAATTAATATTTGCATGCGTTTTACAATCAAAATATAAAGTTGTTCACAAGCCATAATTTGGCTTCCCTAGTAACGCCTGAGGGTCTGACTAATACCTGGAACAATCATTACCCTCCCGTAAGGTTCTTATGCAACGGAAACGTTGTTCACTCCTCCAGTAAATAGGACGGACCTTAGATACGACTCGGCAACGGGAGGGATTCTAGTCCGCTCAGCTATGAGCCACAGAGCTGACGTAATGCATTGTACATCGGGAATCGCGACGGCCTACTTTCAACATAAAGTGTACATATTTATAATTTGAAATATGTCCCAGCCTTTACACCACAGATACTATAGGGTCTATAGCATATAACCGTGTTTTCTGATTACAGTTTAATGCATTTTTCACAATTTACCAGCTGTCGTTTTGACGACTAATCACCGCGCCATTCGTTTCAATGGGAATCGCGACGGTCTATACTTTCAATAAAGTGTACATATTTATAATTTGAAATGTGTCCCAGCCTTTACACCACAGATACTATAGGGTCTATAGCATATAACCGCGTTTGCTGATTACAGTTTAATGCATTTTTCACAATTTACCAGCTGTCGTTTTGACGACTAATCACCGCGCCATTCGTTTCAATGGGAATCGCGACGGTCTATAATTTCAACATAAGGGTGTTTCTGCAACTATGGTCACTTTTGACTCTCCCAAAATAAAAAAATCAACCTTTATGAATTTGAATTTTAACCATCAGAGTCTGTAATATATATTAACAGGTACACAACATTGCATGTAGTCATTAAGATTTTCATCCGGAAACTTGTTTATTTTTTATGGTTTTCATCATATTAATCACAAAATGTCCTTACCGCAACATTACAATAACATCAATTTTACACATTTTTAATTTTTAAAATTTCTAGCACATTAATACATTTAAATAGATTTTCAGCAAGTTTTGCGCATCATTGTAATTACTGATAAAAAATAAAAATAAAAAATAGGTTATTTTATGTTTTTCTCTACACCATGGGATTTTGACAGTAACCTTATATGACAATTGTCTTCCATACGCACAAAATATTTTTTTGAAATTATTTTTATGACAGATATTGTTATTTCTAATGTGTAAATCATCTCTAAATTAGTTTTTAAATCCCTTTGCAAATGAAAATCACAATTATAATCAAAATAAAGCATTGCTGCGGCAATGACATCTTGTGCCGGTAAGGACGCAATGGGGAGCATGTCTATGCCCACAGCCCGATGGTCCTACATTTCGAAGTAATCTAACTACTGTACAATGAAGAGGGTGTCTGTCTGTCTATTTGTGTCTGTCTCACTCCTATTCTAACCTCTCCCTGTCGCCTTACCCTAATCACACAGCTGTGATGCCTAAACCTAGTCGCCAATTTCAGGAACATAGGGCTGTGGGACCATCAGGCTGTGGGAACATAGGGATGACCCCATGCAATGTGAACGGTAAATGTAAATACAGGTATGTATCCTTAACAATAGGCTACTGTAGGAAGTAAACTTAAAAAAAAGGCATTACATGTGTCATTAAAGACTGGATTAAACAGATTTTCAAAAATATTATGGCCTAAAGTGGCTTGAACATTAATACAAATACACTAACATTAACATCGTAATGTTTGAGGCACCAACAGCCTCTCACATTAAATTTGTGTACCAAGTACTACTTAAAATGAGAGCAGAGTTCCTGCCAAACCGAGTCCATAAGCTTCATGTGCCTTGTCGTGACTGGTTTGGGTTCTGGCACAAGTCCAACCACATTCTCGTGTGTGTACCAGATCACATCATCCTTCATCGGCCAAAAAAACCTATTGGCCCCCACCGCTGTGCATTGTTTTGACCAAGGCACAACTCTCAGTATCGATGTCTTGAATGATGCCTGGGTAAGGGTCATTGTCGTACAGAACGACACACCATTTCCCGATAAGCTCCTCATTGATATCAGGAATTGGTTGTATTGCCTTGGTTTCCTGGAATGTCGGAGGATGCTGATGGAGGGCTCCCATGGAAGGCTCTGATACAGGAGCGAAGGTGACGCACTGTGGGCTGAAGCAGGTGCATGGATCTGGGTTTCTGCAGAAGCAGCTCAGCACTCTCCACATGATTTGCCCAGAGACTGATGTGTGGATCTGGTGGATCTTCATGGTGCCTTTAACTGTCTGCAGATCATCGATCAGGGATCTCTCAACCTCTGATATTTCCTCATCTGTGACATTGAAGAGTGTCACTGAGGACTTGACCTTTGACAGCTCCTCAAACAACATGGCCCCATTATGTATGTCCATCCCCGTTGCCACTAGGGCATCTGCCGTCCTCTTTACTGCTGCACCCACACCATCCGCTGGTCCCTTGCCGTGGCCTGCTTCAAGGAAATTCCATGTCACTTTTTTAAATCCCATCTTGAAGGGCTCTGTCGACAGGAAGAAGAAGTTCTTCTTGCAACGATACTGCGTGGTTGGTCCATCACTGACCATGTGAAGTACTCTAACGCTGGGATTTTTCTCCTGCAGATCGTGCAGAACTGGTTTGAGATGTGTCCATATGGCCGAAGGGTCATGGCGGAAAGAGGATGACAGAGTGCAATACGAAGATTGTGCTGCCTTGGTGTAGGCCACAACTGTGTGTAGGCTCACCTGTTTATGAGAATCCCCGAAGTGCACTGCCTGTATTTCAGTTGCATATTTGCAGAGATAGTTTTCTGCAAAATCAACATGCAGTAAAACCTCCTCTTCGGTCAGATTCTTCTTTAGCTTTGTCAAGGTAGCATACTGGTGCTTAATGTTGTAAATATGCCGTCCTATTTTTGCCTTCAGCAATTCAGAGAAGTCTTCAATGAGGACTTGTAGGGTTCCATAAACCTTCTCCTTTGTTGTTAAATGAACAGTAAATTTCTCTGTCCCTCCATCTTTTGACTTTTTCTCTCTCTCCTCTGCTTTGTGTTGCCAATGATGCCACCACGTCTGACCCCCCTCTTCAAACGGCTGCATTTGGAGTGCTTTCTTTCTGCAGTTGGAGCATTCCCTGTACATGCACTCTTTTGATGGACTACAACACATGGATAGCATCAAGTCTGCAACCTTGCTGGTCTTCACTACACTTTGCTGGTATAGCCTGTCTGCCATGAATTGTGCATTTTCACATATCTTACAGAGACATGTTTCCCTGTCTCTGACTGATGGATGTACAACCCAAAAGGGTTTTCTCTTGCAAAACTCACTGTAGGAGATTTTGATGTTTGGATTCTCTGCTTTGAATTTCAGGTGTAGATTCTTAAGAGAATCGGAGAGTAGGCGCTTCTGCATTTTCAGTTGCTTTTTAGTTTTTGTGTCCCGTTTTCCTGTGGTGGCCCTGCTGTTGTCATCCCTTTCAAGAAATTGTGCCACTGTTAAGTCATCAGTGTTGGTGATCACATTTGATTGTTGTTTCCTGTGATAATCCAGGGAGTTTGGCCTCTTTCGGTTCGCTCTCATCATCTTTTGTGAGAACCCGAACTCTTGATGTGCATATTTTCCAAGTCGATATTTCTTTATGATCTTTCCTGAAATCACTTTTGAAAGGATCTGCTTCTCTTTAGGGTTGGTCAATGAGTTGCTACTCTTCTTCAGCTCTGCCATAATGACATTATGGAACAGAAGAACCTTTCTAATTTGGCGTTGGGATGTTTGACTTTGGTGGCGGGCTTTGGTTTGGGGGTGAGTCAGTCGGATGTTTCGTCTTTGAAAGCCTGAGACAACGCTTCCTGTACTTTTCGACTGAGGCCAATGCCTTCTTAAGCTTGAACTTTGCATCTGTGAGTTCTAAGTACATCTTTGATTGCCTCTTTTTCACTTTTTTACGCCCCCTCTTCTGAGCAACTACCACATTAGGTAAGACACCAGCAGGTTCCTGAGGAACAACAGGTAAGTCATGAACAGCTTCATCCACAGGTAAGACTTCTGGGGATAGTGGTGGTGTGTTTGTAGAAACAAAGTGATTTGAGGCCTCCAGCATTTTGTTTTTTTCCCTCTGGTTCCTTTTATTTATCCTCCACTGTCTTCTTTTCAGATTTGTCTCTCTTTTCGTCAGTTGGGAGACACTCTTTATCTGCCCTTTCTCACATCTTTTTTTGTAACGCTCTTTTTCCTTCCGGAGATACGCTTCGTATCTGTCCGGGTCTTTTCTCATTTCCTCTCTGCATTTCCGTGATCTTATTGTAGATGAATTTGGTCTCATCTAGGGTTGAACAATTGACATGCTTATGTTTAGTTTAAAATAATAATTTATGACATAACAGACCATAGTAATAACATGTATGAATTTTGAATGGGTGTAGTTCCCTTTTAATATTTGCAATATAATGTATCACCTTGAATTTGTCTCTACCGCGACACAAGGTCTTTACCGCAACACCTAAAGCTGCTGCGGTAAGGACACGTTGTGGTAATGACATTTTAGCTAATATTGCAGATTCATGGCAGCTAGCAAGGATTGCTATGTTAGCTTTGACTCTTAGCAACTAATATACATGAATTAAACAGTAATATTAACTTATTTTTTTAAATTTAGTTCAAAACACACAATTTCTACGCTGTATGGTAAGGACACACAATAAATACCTCCAAAGAAAGTATGATCTTTATCTTGTTTTTGCTTGACCTTGAGGGGCACCTAGTGTGGGTGGCCCAACCTGTCATCCAAGTGCTCACTTACCAACTGCCGTTTCCATAGAAACTAGATTTGTTTGGCTTTCCAAACAAGTCCTAACCGCGACATTTGTCCAGTGTCGCGGTAAGGACTCAGAAGTGTGGGACAGACGCATTTAGACGAAAAAAATCCAATAAATAATCGGTAAACAAATTTCTTTTTTTACATGGTGTAGAGTAATATGTTTATGAAACAATTGCATTTAAAATAATGTCATATTGTAATTGAATTACCTCATTTTACGCATCTCAACCTTGAGACCACAGTGGTGGGACATGAACAAAAGTGGTGTTCGGACCCATAAAATGCTTGATAAATTGTATTAAATCACATTATTTAGTAATGATTTTTTAGGTCAAGATGTGTTATAACACTGTGTTTATACTTATCAAGCTTTATATGATTAATCTTAACAAGAATCCCAAATTTCACTACTGGGACTTAAAAGTGCCTGTAGTTGCAGAAACACCCACATACACAACCTAATCCGTCCCTTACATTTGCAACATTTCCAACCGTAGTCATGCTCTCACATCCCAGCAGATATTGTGTGTTGCACTGCGTTTCTTTGCAAATGGAAGTTTTTTGTACAATGTCGGAGATGCAGAGCACTTGAGCAAGGCAACTGTATACAGTCAAATAGCCACTTAATTTTTACTTTACAGTGTAAAACATGATCAAAATGATCATGCCAAGGTCTTAACTGTTTGAACAATGTTTTTATATGTCATCTTAAGCTGCTGCCAAGTGCGCTTCTCCCCCGCGGGATTGCACTAAATGAAATAAATGAATAGTTACCATTCAAGCAGTTTTCCCCTGTAATATTATTGTGATTGCAAAGGACTACATTTAAACTTACGCAGCAGTGTTGCACTTCCTTCTAAAAATGTGTTGAAACTCGCCATATGAGCGCATTAGGATTTCCAATTGGAGGTTGGTGAAAAACGTAGACCTCCTCTTCCCCGTTGCCATGGTGACTCGTCGAATCGGGGCTCCATTGATGCTGGCTTTTTATAGTTGTGGTGCACGCGCTTAATCCTAGGTGGAACTCCTCTGAGTTGATCAATTTAACTCAAATCCGCTGTTCTGAAACCGAAAACTCTGTGTTTTCTATTTCAGAGTAGATCAACTCAGCGTTTAGGATTAGACTCAGAGGTTGTTGAACCTGCTTTGTGAAACGGACCCCAGGACTTGGAGCAGGGAAGGTTTATTTACAAACTGACGGAAATGGGCAGCAGGGTATTTTGGGCCGGAGGTGATCAGAGGCTAAGGTAAGAGCCGGGGAGGGGGCTGATCCAAAGCGGTAGGCAGAGCGGGAGTGGGACGGAAGCAGGAGTCAGGCTGAGGTCTTCTGCAGGCACAGGGAAAACAGGAATTAAACTCAAGCAAATATACTGACAGAACAGTAACTAGAATGAGAAGGCTGGAAGCGTGACTGACTGCGTGACTGAGTCTACAATCTGGCAGCATGGTGGAGGTTGAACTGGGGTCTTTATAGCAGGGCTAATCAGATTAGTGGCAGCTGGTGACCTGACTCCTGCACACCTGTCTCCACTCCTGCAATCAACACAGAAACACGGAGGGAGAGAGACACACACACATACCCCCTGCAGGCTAGAGAGCAGAGGTGCAGGGGCGTGACACTTACATGTGTTGGACAAAACAAAGATACAGCTATGGGGGCTGCTAAACACTCGTTTGGCAGAGAATGGATGTCAATGGCTCACCAACTGCCCAATTTCTGAACGTGCATACATTCCGACGAGTAAGTTGAAAAAATCATGGCTGATTTACATCTCGACAGACAATCAGTACGTTTACATGACACTCAAGAAAGTCGACTTATTGGCTTAGTCCAACTATGATTGGATTACTAAAATGCATGTATACACCCTAGTCGAGCTATAATCGATTCGAATCGACTTACTCATTGTCGAGTTAAGACCCCTAGATTATGCGATTCATAGTCGAGCTAAGCGTGCATGTAGCCAATCGAATTGGACTATGCGTTGAATTGCGTTCTGCGCATGCTCGAGATCTCTTCCCGGGGCCGTGAGCCGGAAGTAGAAAGAGACGATAGTCGTGTTGTTGTTGTTGTCGCCGCCGTCGGATAAGGGAAACGGCGATTTATTTAAAAAGGTGGCGCAGAAGATGGAGGAAGCCGGTGAATGTAGTTACCCCCCTATACGAATTGTGTCCCGGCCGCGGGGAGCGCGCATGGCATTCATTAAAGGTGGAAGCACACGGACACTACGCTTCCATTTCACCCAAGGCTGAATTAAAAGTACATGTGTTTCTAAATGTGGGTCATCAACGAGGTTGTAAAGTAGTAACTTCGGGCACATCTGTCAAAATAAATGTTTTTTTCTCCCGACGTGTTTACGATCTTTATTCATTCATTGCGCCGCAGCGGGGAATGTATACGGACGGGCGGCAGAGGGGTTCTGGTGGGAGAAATGTTTTCAGCAGACAGCTGTACACTAACTTTGGGTCGGCGGTGTATTTAAAAAGCTGGCGCAGAAGATGGAGGAAGCCGGTGTCGTGCCAATGTAGTTACCCCCTATAAGGAGTGCATCATCATCAACGTGCATTCAGTACACACTACGCTTCGATTTAACTCAAGGCTGAATTAAAAGTCCATGTTTTTCTAAATGTTGCTCATCAACGAGGTTGTAAAATAACTACGATCTTTATTCATTCATTGCGCCGCGGCCGAATTGACGGCGGTATTCTCTGATATTATGAATCTTACAGACTGCGTCGGGTTCTCCGACTCTCTGGTACACAACAAGTAAAGACTCCTAGTCGGGTTCATCTCGCCCATGGGGAAAAGGAATTGGGGGAAATTAACTTTGGCTTTGACTCTCTGAAGTCCAGATTGAAACGCGACATGGAGGAGAAAGCGATGTTTCAGCAGACAGCTGTCAGTTCACTTCGGGTCCATATAATTTCTCCGACGCTCCATTGTTCCTCTCGGTCGTATGCGGACTGCTCCGCCGGCAGAGCAGCCGGAGGAGTCGGCATACGACCGAGAGGTCGGGAGAAATGATATGGACCCGAAGTGAACTGACAGCTGTCTACTGAAAACATATTTCTCGAATGAGTTTGTTGTTGCTGGTGACGTAAAGAGGTCAACCGGTGGCTCTATTACCACTAGTTGAAATGGGCACAGCGCCACCTATCGTACCGGGGCATTACACGCTTCGGCCAATTAATCGATTTACTCGCCGCCATGTATACGCGGACAATTGCAGTTGTCCAATTGCGGAGCATAGACGAGCTATGGCTTTAATCGAAATAATCTGTGCATGTAAACGTACTGACTGTCAACAATTAACCTGGGGTAGGGCTGGGCGATTAATCGAAATTTGATCACGATTTCGATTTTGGCTTCTCACGATCATGAAAACACTGTAATCGAAGAAAAACGATTAATGTGCCGCCGCGCAAATTAAGGCCGCAGTATACTCGCCGTTCCCAAGCTGTCACGCGACAATGTGACGTCAAAATGATGTAGATCTCGCCGGCGAGATCCGACAAAGCGGAAACAGAAACACGGACGAGTTCGAAGGCACATTTTAATGCGCCTGCTCATTTCCACCAGGGCCGTGCGCCGCGGTCACCGCTGCTGATCGCTGCCACTCTAATCAATGAAAGCATTTCCACCGGGCTGCCGCAGAACGTCTCAGCAGCGTCCCAGGAGCGGCGCGCCGCAGCGCTATCATTCCGTAGCATTCTACTTTGGCTTCTTCCTTTATATGTTCTATTTTATTGTGTGGTGTAGGCCTATATTCTTTCGCTAATAAACCGTGGTTTTACGTAAGTGCTGTCTACTGTTGTTGTGGTCAAAGACGAGTGGAATTATGTGGCTGAAAAACTATCTCAAAGCGGCAGTAAGTTATAAAATAAAAGTATATAAGATAATCATTAAGTTATTAAGATGGATGCTTACAAACACTATTCATATGAGAACTGCTGCCATACACTGGACTGTTGATGGCTGACCAGGTGTGGCAGTGATGTAGAATAATAGCAATGTAAAGTAATAGACATACATAATGCTGTATAGTGAGAGACATCCCGGTGAACTAAACCTTAACTGAATATCTAATGATGTGTAAGAAATGAAAGACACAGGGGTGCCAGTATTAGTATATCTCTTCTTCTACTGCGTAGAAATAGCAGAGTTGGTCGCCTTTCCTCAGTGGCGCCACCTCTGTTCAGGAGAAGACTGCAACTACTGTCGCGGCCACCAGCGCGAGTATAAATAGTTACGGCGCTCCCGTGACGTCACATTGTCGCACGACAGCTTGGGAGCTATTATTTTTATTATTTTTATATATATATATATATTTTTTTTTTTTTACTTTTTTACTTGTTACTCATTTATTAGGACCTACTGGTTGTTTTTCTAAAAGTTATATTTAAAGTTGAGTTTTTGATGGTGCAATAAACACTTTTTTTGAAATCAATGAATAATCGTGTTTATTAATCGTGATTTCAATATCAATCAAAATAATCGTGATTATTATTTTTTCCATAATCGCCCAGCCCTAACCTGGGGTCTTAGCAAATTGGCCAAATCCTTCAAATGTAATTGCAGTCTATATAATATTCAAAACATCACTCACCTTGGATGTCTAATTTGAGATTGCAATAGATCTATAACTACCGATTGCTCTCAACAACATTGGGCGGATCCGGCCCTTACTCAGGGAAGCAGCACAGCTCCTGGTCCAGGTGCTGGTCATCTCCCGCTTCAACAACTGCAACTTGCTCTTGGCTGGACCTCTCTCTGCAATCAAACCTCTGCAGCATATCCAGAAGGCTGCAGCACGCCTCGTGTTTAACCTGTCAAAGTTCTCCCATATGACCCCCCCCTCTTCTGTGATCTCCACTGGCTCCCTGTAGCAGCTCGCATCAGATTTAAGACAATGGTGCTGGCCTACATGGCTGTCAATGGAACTGCCCCCCCTAACTCCAAGCGCTGGTCAAGCCCTACGCCCCAGCTAAAGCGCTCCGTTCAACTACCTCAGCTGGCCGGCTGGTACCGCAGGTATTTGTTTTAGGAGCATTATGTTGCGCAGTTACTTTTCAGCAACTGAAAAAAAATAGGTAACAAATTGATCATTCTGCTACAATTCAATTAACTATTTTCTGTCATCATAAATTGTATGATTAAATCATTAATGCTACAACAATTCTATAGATTCTATTGCACAATCAAAAATGTTTACCCTTGGTCCACAACAGGGAGCCAGGTCTTATTAATAATGTATGAGATTCATTCTTTTTCATTGCTATCTAGGGTAATTGTCATGCTTCAAATGAATAGATAAAAATATTTGTATCAAGTAATAAATGATTAGAGTAAGCCTTATAGCCCTGAAATCCCAAATTGGCTCTTCAGTGGACCTATGGCATTGTGTGTCACAAGATATGAGTGAGGTTTCATTTGTCCATTTATCCATTTTGAGAATCACATTTGCTGGTATTCTCAATCAGTTATAACTGTATCAACATTCTCATGTATCAGAGAAAAAAAGAATGCATACCTCTTTGGAGTTGGACATCAAGAGCCCTCAGCTCTTTATTTTTCTTTCTTTAGCATATGATTTTGACTTATGTCTCATAAGTTGGCTCATAAGGCATGTCTCATAAGTTGGCTCATAAGTCATGACGTGTTACTGCCCTTTTCCCTCAGCGAGTAGGGTTTGTAACAATTTTGCATGTCATTTTTAAGACGCATATCATCTAAATGTTCTCTTTTCCTCATTACTCTTTTTGGGTTGTCTAATCATTTTTGGGTACGATATTCAGCACCTAACAATGAAAGGAAGACTCATTACATCTCTGGACAGCCGATTATGCACTATATGGGCCCTATTTTGCCGGTCTGAAACGCAAGTATGAAACGCAAAGCGCAAGTGGCTTTGTGGGCGGATCTTGGGCGCTGTTGCTATTATGCCGGCGGGATAAATGACGCTTGCGCCCAGCGCAAATCTAAAATGGGTTGGTCTGAAGTAGCTACATTAGTCATAGGTGTGGTTTGGGCGTAACGTGCAATAAACCAATCAGAGCGTCGGCTCACATTCCCTTTAAATGCAGGCGCGCTTGTTCCATGGCGAGCACATCGCGCATTGCCACTACTGGACCCAGACGTGTCCAATCCCGCCGTAGCGCGCGCATGCCCATCAGAGGGAAACATAATTAGTTATTCTGTTTAAATCTTTTCAGCTTTTCATTTTCCGTTGACAAAATGTAAATAAAGAAATGTCACAAAGACATACTTTCCGATGTTTTGGCCTCACTCTCACTGAATCACGAGGTTTTGAATGCATGGTGATATATTTGCAATGTGGTCTAACATTAGACCGAGATTACTTCGCTTATAGACAGTGCTTGAAGTGGAAACAAATAAGTGCCGGTACTGCGTACGGCGGGGGGGGGGGGGGGGGGGGGGGGGGGGGTCCGTGTACGAAGTATAATTCATGTACAGTTGTTCACGTTGTATAATGAAAAAGGCCAGTTTTCGGGGGTATTGCCTAATTTCATTGTCCGAGACGTGCAATGCAATTCAGCGCGCCAAAGCGTCAGCTTGTTCCATTATCCAAGTTGTACAATGAAAATTGAACAAGGAAGTCGAGAGCCGGAAACAGAGACAGCTCGCCTTCAAAGTAAAGCTCGCCTTATAAGTAAAAGTCGTGCGTTTTGAAGCGTGAATTTAATTTAAGGAGCGCTAAACTAAATAAATAAACAAATAGCCTCAATCAGGGGTCCTTAAACGTTTTCCAGGCCAAGGACCCCCCAAACTGATAGAGAGATGGAGCGGGAACCCCTACTTATGTTGTGTAAAATTGTGTTTTATATTAAACTGGTCCTATAGTGCCATGTATAAATGTACCTTGTTATTGTGCATTCAATACTAAGATATTGAAATAATACACAGGTTCATATATGTGCAAGGTACAGTGATTAGGGTGGCCATGCCACTGCCATTCATAAACATATGTAGCGTCCGCCAGGACGCGTTGGAAAGACGACGCAGTGGTGTTCAGCAAACAACATTTATTGCTGCAACAGAACAGGTTACTGTCGGCCGTAACCCACGCCAAAACAACTCCAACATAAAGTTAGCCGTAACTCTCTCCTAATGTTCCTCGCGCTCAACCCAGGCTCGCTCACACACACACACACACCGCACGCACGCACACACACACGCACGCGCACTCACACAGCCCTCATTCCGTCAAAAACTACAACACCACACCGGATCTATGGGGTCAGAACAGTCTCATTAATAATGAATGCACAGAGAAGGATTCACAAATGTATTTTGTGATTTATAGGAGCCTATATAAATTACTCTCTTCTCACAAATACATTTCAATGCACACCACAAATGGATTTCGGCATGTATAAATGTAAAATAAATCCATAAACAAAAATAAGTTTCACAAGCACATTTCTGATCCACACACAAATGTGTCTTGTTTAAAATAAATGTAATATAAATCCATAAATATATGAATTAAAAGAATATTTGCAATTTTCATCAAAAATGTATTTGGATGTTGTTACATTTATATACAAACTGTTAAACTTGAATTTACAAGACGCTTTTCATTTGTGAACTTGTTTGCATTTGTGTGTGAACTGGTCTGTATTTATATGTGGATTTTTGAGACTCCCCTGACACGGCTGGATTCACAAATGCATTTTTTTCAACAAGGAACTTTCTGTAGCCAATCAGATGCCGCCTTAGTTTTCAGCCAATCACATGACTGCAGTCCAACGAGGGGGTACCTCACCATGGCCAGAGCACAGCATTTTCTCTGCGCATTTTGCGTTACTTTTCGGTAAAATATAAAAAAGAAAGATCCGGACTTGACCTTTCTTCCACTTGAGTTCAGCCTCAACATGGCGTCTGGGAATGGCAATCACGATTTAAGTAACACTTGAATCGGGGATTGCCATTACCAGACGCCATGGCTGAACTCTGTGCGTTCACATCAGAAGCGATCGATTGCGTGGGTCCCAGGGAACACCGGCAATTTGGTTCCTACTGTACTTTTTTGGTTCCTACTGTACATCAAAATGTTGACTGAAAAGTTAATCGCGGCTGTGGCTGGGCACCCCGGTGTTGTCCGATCCAATACAATACCGTAATAATCAGCTTAAATATCATTTTTACAAGCACACGCACGAAGCGGGCCGCCTATTAACGGCATGGACCAAGCGGTTCTGGACCAGGAAGGAGACATGAACACTTTCAATAATCGTATTTACCGTATAACTGCACACAACTTTATTTAAAAGCAAGCAAATGGAAGCATGTTTGTTTGTATTGTGGTGTCCGGTGCGTGTGGATGTGCGGCTCCTCCGGCAGAGCGGTTCATGTTAATAGCGGAGTCCGGGAGGGTTCACCTTCACGGCGTAGTTACGATGGATGTGCGACTATCGTTTATCCAACAAGCAAAACCGTCTCTGCAATATGGCCAAAGTGTATGGAGTTCACTCTTTGATATGGCTGTCTGTAAGCATACGGCTCCTTTAATGCGTCTGCAAAATTGAATTGTACGTCCATGAGCGACAAAAGCAAACAGAAATATTCGCAGCGAATCTTTATGAGCGACCAAAGCGTCTTTGCAGCGCAATTCGCTTCTGATGTGAACGCACAGTTTACCAGTGAAGTCCGATAACTCTTTTTTTATTTACCGAAAAGTAACGCAAAATGCGCAGAGAAAATGCTGTGCGCTGGCCATGCTGAGGTACCCCTCGTGGGATTGTAGTCATGTGATTGGCTGAAAACTAAGGAGGCATCTGATTGGCTACAGAGAGTTCCTTGGTGAAAAAAATGCATTTGTGAATCCAGCCTTGTCAGGGGAGTCTCAAAAATCCACATATAAATACAGGCCAGTTCACACACAAATGCAAACAAGTTCACAAATGAAAAACGTCTTGTAAATTCAAGTTTAACAGTTTGTATATAAATGTAACAACATTCAAATACATTTTTGAAGAAAATATGTAATTAATATATTTATGGATTTATATTAACATTTATTTAAAACAAGATACATTTGTGTGTGGATCAGAAATGTGCTTGTGAAACTTATTTTTGTTTATGGATTTATTTACATTTATACATGCCGAAATCCATTTGTGTGTGCATTGAAATGTATTTGTGAGAAGAGAGTAATTTATATATAAATCACAAAATACATTTGTGAATCCTTCTCTGTGCATTCATTATTAATGAGACTGTTCTGACCCCATACGGATCTAGAGCGGAAACAAAACAGGCACGCCGCACACACTTGTTTAAGAGTAGTAGACGTTACGTTTTGAGTGGATGGTTCCATTGACAAGACCAAAGTGATCTGTGTGTTTTGTCGTTGTGAACTGAGCTATCATCGCAGCACGTCCAGAGCCTGGGTTGAGCGCGAGGAACGAGAGAGTTACGGCTAACTTTATGTTGGAGTTGTTTTGGCGTGGTTACGGCCGACAGTAACCTGTTCTGTTGCAGCAATAAATGTTGTTTGCTGAACAAACACTGCGTCGTCTTTCCAACGCGTCCTGGCGGACGCTACATTATGTTTATGAATGGCAGTGGCATGGCCACCCTACTCACTGTACCTTGCACATGAATATATGAACCTGTGTATTATTTCAATATCTTAGTATTGAATGCACAATAACAAGGTACATTTATGTATGGCACGACCAGTTTAATATAAAACTCAATTTTACACAACATAAGTAGGGGGTCCCCGCTCCATCTCTCTATCAGTTTGGGGGTCCTTGGCCTGGAAAACGTTGAAGACCCCTGATTGAGGCTATTTGTTTATTTATTTAGTTTAGCGCTCCTTAAATTAAATTCACGCTTCAAAACGCACGTCTTTTACTTATAAGGCGAGCTTTAGGCTACTTTGAAGGCGAGCTGTCTCTGTTTCCGGCTCTCGACTTCCTTGTTCAATTTTCATTGTACAACTTGGATAATGGAACAAGCTGACGCTTTGGCGCGCTGAATTGCATTGCACGTCTCGGACAATGAAATTAGGCAATACCCCCGAAACTGGCCTTTTTCATTATACAACGTGAACAACTGTAAATGAATTATCTTCGTACACGACCGGGGGGGGGGGGCGATTGTCGACGTGTGTGTGGGGGGGGGCGATCATAAGTATCAGTATGCCGAATGTTCTTTCAGTTACCACCCGCGTCGTGTTTCTGTGTGTTTTCGGTCCGTGTACGAAGTATAATTCATTTACAGTTGTTCACGCCTTGTATAATGAAAAAGGCCAGTTTCGGGGGGTATTGCGTATTTTCATTGTCCGAGACGTGCAATGCATTCAGCGCGCCAAAGCGTCAGCTTGTTCCATTATCCAAGTTGTACAATGAAAATTGAACAAGGAAGTGGAGAGCCCGGAAACAGAGACAGCTCGCCTTCAAAGTAAAGCTCGCCTTATAAGTAAAAGTCGTGCGTTTTGAAGGTGAATTTAATTTAAGGAGCGCTAAACTAAATAAATAAACAATAGCCTCAATCAGGGGTCTTCAACGTTTTCCCAGGCCAAGGACCCCCAAACTGATAGCGA